>PVJA010010398.1:0-57564 GCA_004027025.1 Myocastor coypus
TTTTTTTTTTTTTTTTTTTTTTAACCTTTGTTTGTTTATTCATTCATTTTTATGGCCGGCTCAGCCCGCCCCGAGGAAAGGGCTGGCGCAGCATGTGGTGCCCGGGATCGAACCGCGGTCCCTGAAGCCGCCCAAACTTCCCCAAGCAGGCGCTCTAGACCACTGGGCCATCCCACCAGGCCCCACGCCCCGTAGTTTGAGAACCGCTGAATAGGTCCCTTTTCCTGAGAGCCTGAATAAACTTCCTTGACTGTTTTGTTCTTTTCTCTGCATCATGCTTGGTTTTTCCACCTTGTCTGTAGTTTGTAGTTTTTTGTCTGCTCTCTCCCAAGTTCCAGAGATCTACTTACTTTTTTCTTCAAGTTGTCCTTTTTCAGCTTCATTGATTCCAGGTTCTAGAGATGCTGTATTTCACTGCTAACCTCTACTGTTTTCTTCTTTGAACGAAATGATTTCTAAGAACACTTTTAGAGCTATTTCTATCTACATGTGATTCTGAGATTTATGACTATCCTCATCAAATTCCTCTTGTGCACTTAATATGTGCCAGTTTTGGTTTTAGATTCTAAGAAAAAGGCGATTGCATCTGTAGTGCACAGTCTTCTTGTGTGAATATTCACTTTTCCTAGTACCCAATTTATATAAGGAGAAGGCTTTCTTGTCCTATCCATTTTAGGCCTGGTCTTTAGAATGCAAACTGCTTTGAAGAAGACTATACTTGAGCAAGGTTTAAATATGTTGGCAAAGTTTGACTTACATTCTTGTACTTATCATACATCATAACAAAAGGTTCCCACAAATGACACTGGCCTCAGAGCTGGCCCTAGAGTGAAAACAGAGTCTGAGGGAACCGAGTGAGCCACCATCAGCCCTCACACTGTGAGTGAGGAGCAAATGGTTTTTTAAAATCTTTTTTATTTCATTTAATAAGACATAACAATGTGACAGTTTCAAAACATGTCAGTAGAACATTTCCAGTATTTGATACAATGCATACTGTTGTTCTCCCAGTAGCCATACAGAGCATGGGGTGCAGACGTGACAATTTCTCCAATCATTATTGGTACAAAAAATTTTCCTCTCATTGAACCAAGACAAAGTAGTTGTATAAATAATCCAGTGTTCCATAATCACAGTGGGTTATTGGCAAAACTGGAAAGGATGGAAGGTGTTGATTTAAGTCTTTTACAGTTCAGCATTCTAATCTAGCTTGACCTTTTATATTTTGTGGTTAAACTTTTTTGGCTGGGTGATTAAGGGCAAGTTTAAGCAAGACCTGTATAACAAAACTGGAAGTTTTGTATCTCCTAAGGTTAGCTAAATCACCACAGCATTTACTTTGAAACCATGTGCAGTGCTTTGTAGAACTGTTGTCAGTTGCAGACATCTGGATGAGACACAGACATTACTTGACCAGTTTGCTTTCTGTGAAAACCCAAGAGAATGTTTTCTGTCTAGGTGACTCTCCTTAGGTACACTGTATATCTTCAATCCCTTTCCTCTGTAGCCCCATAATCTTCTGGAACAGAAAATTTGGGAAAACAGTTATAGGATGTTATAGTACAGGTTTTCTTATTGTTGAATCCTCAAAGACTTTGAAGGGCTAGGGCCAAAATATTGGCTATTCTTGTAGTCCTTCTTTTCCTACAATTTTTAAACTTATATTAATCCTCCAGAAGAAAAGTTTAGTGGTATTATTACTCTGTAATGTAGGTACTTGAGCTTAACATTACTGCCTTGATGAGTATCAAACATCTTAGACTTAACTTGGAATTCATATTATCTAGCAATCATTGATATTCTAATAAATTTATATAGAATATGATAAAAGCAATTATAAATTTTTACACAGAAATTTAGAAATCTACACATATTATACAAAATTGTAGCCTGTCAATCCTTTGGTATTTTTCCTACTGTCTTACTCTCTTTTAATACCATTTTCATTTTTTTGAAAACTAACTATTTACTTAAGAGAGAGTATAGCAGTAACTGAAATTACATTAGAAGCAGCACACGTTTAAAAGACCAGAATGACAGGAATTCCACACATAGTTTTAGTGTTACACGTTGCTATCTTCAGGGTGATAAACCTTTTGGAGGTTCTTAGGACTGTTACCTAATTCATCCTATACATGGTTTTGTTCCTGCCATGTCTCCTATGTTTTCTGTTTGCAGTCATATCGTTGTTTAACCTTTAGGTCCTTGATTTCCATTCAGATGTGTTATGCTTCTCCATTTTTATTTCTTTTTATGGTTCTTACACTAGGGAGACTATATGATATTTACACATGTAGGTCTGGTTTATTTCACTTAAAAGTATATGTTCAAGATACATCCACTTATATATGGAGTCTTCTAGTTCATCATTCTTTATAACTGAGTAATATTCCATCGTATAAAAATACGACATCTTTTTCAACCGTTCTTTGGATGATGGGCATTTTGGTTGTTTCTAAGAATTGGCTATTATAAATTGTGCAGCTATAAACATAGGTGCAAGATATCACTATGATATGATGTTTTCAGTTCTTCTGGAAGAATTCCCAGTAGTGGGATAGTTGGATTGAATGGGATTTCCAGTTCTAGTTTTTTAAGGATTCTCCACACTGCTTTCAACAATGGTTGCACCAGTCTGCATTCCCACCATCAGTGGAGAAGGGTTCCTTTTTCCCTACAGCCTCTCCAACATTTGCTGTTGGTTGATTTCTTTATGATAGCCATTCTTTCTGGGGCGAGATGGCAACAACATGTTGTTTTAATTTGCATTTCACGGATGGCTAGCGATGTGGAGCATTTCTTCATGTATTTATAGGCCTTTTAAATTTCTTTCTCTGAGAAGTGTGTATTCCTCTCAGATGTCCACTTCTGGATTGGGCCTTTGTATTTGGGGACCCTCATGATTTTTAGTTCTTTATAAATTCTACATAGAAGACCTTTGTCTGAATATTTATTAGTTAAAATCTTTTCCAAATTTGTGAGTTTTCTTTTTACTCTGTTGGTAATATCTTTTGATGTGCAAATACTTTTTAGTAGCAGCAGGTCCCAATTGTTGATTCTTTCAACTGTTAAACTTTGAATTTTGTCCATGAACTCTTTGCCTACCTCTATGTCTTAAAAGATTTTCTCACACTTTTTCTTCCAGGAGATTTGACATTTTTCATTACATATTTAGATTTTTAATCCATTTTGATTTTAGTTTAGTGCATGGTGATAGACCTGGGTCAAGTTAAAGTTTTCAGCATGTGGACAACCAATTTTTCCAACACCATTTGTTAAAGAGGCTATCTTTTTTCCATTAAACATATTTGGCCCCTTTGTGGAAGATAAGGTGGCTAAGTGTGTTTTTATTTGCTTCTGCATCTTCTAATCTATTCCACTGATCCTCAGGTCTATTTTTTCTTTTTGCCAATACCATGCTGATTTTATCACTGTACCTTTGTAGTGTAACTTTAGGTCAGGAATTGTAATGCTGCCTGCCTTGTCTTTGCTGCCCACGATTGTCTTTACAATTCTAGGTCTTTTTTGGTTCCAAATAAAATTGAGGAATCATTTCTCCAGGCCTGTGAGGTATGTTGAAGGTATTTTGATGTGGATTGCATCAAATCTGTATAATAATTTAGCAAGTATGGTCATCGTGACAATGCTGACTCTTCCTGTCCAGCAGCCAGGAATATCTTTCCATTTTCTGAAATCCTCTAGGATCTCTTTTTTTTAAAAAAGTACTGTAGCTTTCATTGAAAAAGTCTTTTACTTCTTTAGTTAGGTTAATTCCTAAGTATTTCATTTCCTTCAGTGCTTTTGTAAAATACATTGTTTCTCTAGTTTCTTTCTGTGTGTTTGTTATCTGTGTAGAGGAATGCTATGGACTTTTGTGTTTTGACTTTCCATCTTGCTACGCTACTCAATTTATGTGTTATTTCTAGTAGCTTCTTGGTGGACTTTTTTGGGTCTTCTAAGTAGATTATCATGTTGTTTACAAATAATCGTAGTTTAACTTCTTTACTTATTCCTATTCCTTTTATTTCTCTCTCTTGTCTAATGGCTATAGCTAATGATTCCAGAACCATATTGAATAGGAGTGTCAATAGAGGGCATCCTTGTCCTGTACTGGATTTGAGAGTAAAAGACTTCAATATTTCTCCATTGAGAATCATATTAGCTGTTGGATTATCATAGATGGCTCTTACAATTTGAGGTAGAGGCCCTCTATTTCAGTTTGTTGTAGGACTTTAACATGAATAAGTGTTAGACATTATCAAAAGCCTTTTCCGAATCAGTTGGGACAATCATGTGTCTTTGGCTTTGGCTCTATTGATATAGTGTGTCAATAGATTGTGTATTTATTGATTTGTGTATATTGAACCATCCTTGCATTCCTGGGATGAATCCTACCTGATCATGCTTTATAATCTTCTTGATTATTTGCTGTAATTTAGTGGAGAGGATTATATTGAGATTTTTTGCATCTATGTTCATGAGAGAAATTGGTCTATAGTTCTCTTTTTTGGTTGCATCTCTCACTGGTTTTGGTATCAGTGTAATACTTGCCTCTAGTAATGATTTTGGGAGGGTTGCTTCATTTTCAGTTTCATTGAAGAGTTTCAGGAGTATTGAGATTATATCTTCCATAAATTTCTTGTAGAATTTAGTGGTGAATCCATCAGGGTCTGGGCTTTTTTTGGTCGGTAGGCTTTTTTTTTTTTTTTTTTTTTTTAATCAAATTTTATATTTCATTGGCTGTTATTGGGTTATTGAGAGTTCTTGTATCTTCTTGATTCAGCTTTGGTAATTTTTACCTTTCTAGGATCTGTCCATTTCATCTGTGTCTTCAATTCTGTGAGGGTAAAGATTCTCAAAGTAGGTATTAATGATCCTCTGAATCTCTGTTGTGTTTGCAGTAATTTCACCCTTTTCATTCCTTGTTGCTTAAATTTGAGTCCTTTCTTTTCTCTCTTTGATAAGGTTTGGTAGGGGCTTATTAATTTTATTTAATCTTTCAAATTATAGGAACTGCTTTCACTGCATCCCATAAATTCCAGTAAGTTGTGTTTTTATTGTCATTGAATTGTAGATATTGTTTAATTTCTTGTTTAGTTTCATCTGTAATCCACTGGTTGCTAAGAAGGGTGTTGTTTAATTTACATGCATTTCCGGGGTTTTTGTGGTTTATTTTCTTGTTTATTTCAAGTTTCATTGCACTGTGGTCAGATAATATGCATGGGATAATTTCTGTTTTCTTGCATATACTTAAGCATGTCCTATGCACTAGTATGTGGCATATTTTGGAAAATGTCCTGTGTGTAGCTGAAAAAAATATATATTTAGAAGTGTTTGTATGACAAACTCTATGTATGTCTCCCAAGTACAGCTGTTCCAAGTTCTGGTTGAGTTCTGAAAATTCTTTGCTAATTTTTTGTCTGCTTGACCTATCTTCTTGGGGTAGAGGTATGTTAAGTTCTCCCGTTAAGATTGTAGTAATGGAGAATAGCTTTGTCTTATATAACTTGGTGCTCCTGTGTCTGGTGCATATATATTTATGAGTGTTACCTCTTCGCCAAAATTTTTCTCCTAACCAGTATGTAGTGGCCTTCTTTATTTTGTTTGATCAATCTTGGTTTCAAGTTTATACTGTCTTCACCAGAATTGCTACCATTGCTTTTTTTTTTTTTTTTTTTTTTAGGTGCTGGAACATGTAGTATTATTTTCTATCCATTCACTTTTAGCCTATGAGCTTTTTCATGAGTTAAGGGCATTTCTTGTATACAGCATATTGTTGAATTTTGCTTCCTTATCCACTCTGCCAGTATATTTCTTTTAATTGGAGAATTGAGTTCATTTACATTGATGGTTATAATTGAATTTTTTTTTTTTTTTGTCTTTTTGAGACAGGGTCTCGCTATGCAGTTCAGGCTGGCCTTGAGCTCACTTTGGTAGCCCAGGCTGGTCTCGAACTCGCACCAATCCTCCTGCCTCAGCCTCTCAAGTGCTGGGATTACAGGCCTGCGCCACCAGGCCCAGCTATAATTGAAACATATTGACTTATGATTGACATGCTTTTACTTACTACTGTTTACCCCTTTTGCTCCTGTGTTTAATTGGTTGCCCTATTTTGTGGGTTCTTTCTGTTCTCATTCGTGGGCTTCACGTGTTTTTTCTCCCTCTCTAAAATTGTTTTAGTAGTCTTTATAAGGTTGACTTTCCCATCATGAAATTCTTTAGTTGCTCCTTGTTATGGAAGTATTTGACTTCTCCCTCTTACTTGAAAGAGAGCTTTGCCTGCTGCAGCAATCTGGGCTGGAATTTGTTTTCATGGAGGACTTGAAGCACTCTGATCCATGCTCTTCTTGACTTCATGGTTTGTGAAGAGTAATCTGTTATTATTCTGATGGATTTTCCTTTAAATGTGATCTGTTTCTTTTCTCTAGCAGCTTTTAGTATATTATTCTTCAGCTGGATTTCTGGTATCTTCATTATTATATGTCTTGGCGTGTTTTTAGTTGGGTTGATGTTATTTGGAGTTCTGTAGGCTTCAGTTACCTGACTGTCTGATTGTTTTCTCATCTTTGGGAAGTTTTCTGCTATTACTTCTGCCCATATACTTTTGATATCCTTTGTATTGACTCCTTGTTTTTCATTGATTCCTATTAATCTCTCATTCAATTTTGCATCATTTTTCCAATGTTGAATGTTTTTTTCTGCATCCTAGTTGTTTTAAAGAGATCCTTTCTTACCTTTACACTAACTGTGACTGTGTCTTCAGGATCTGAAACTCTGTCCTCACTTTCATTTATACAGTTTTTGCCAGCTTGTGATTGAGAGTTTATTTTCTTGTATATCTCTTTGAAACTGTTTCATGTGATCTATTTCTTTCCTATATTGTTCAATCAGGGAATCCATCATTAACATACTCTATTTTTTATCAATGTCTTCTTTAGTAGCATTTAAGTTTTTCATTATAGTTATCCTTTCTTCCTCTATTTGAGGAATTGTTTCTGTTCTGTTCTCCTCTCTACCTTTCTGAAGTTGTTCCCCTACTTTAGATGCTATTAATTTAGAGATGTCTTCTTTTACTTCAGAGGTTATTTCTGGTCTGATTTCCTCTATCCTTTTATGGAGTATTTTTCCTACTTCAGATTCTATTAACTTATGCATTTATTTTTTTATGTCAGACATTGTCTCTGATCTGAATTTCTCTATTCATTTCTTCACGTGTCTGTCTACCTCAGATACCACCAATTCAGAATTTTCAGCTGCACGATTCCCATTTTCTTCCATGGCAGTGTCTCCCATATTTGTTTTGAGTGGGTTCTGGACCTGAGAATGCGTCTTATTCCTTCTCTTTGTCATTTATATGCCCTTTGTATGACCTCTGCAGTTTGGTGAAGTTATGCCATTAGAGCCTATTGAAATTTGTGTCCAGATCCACCAGTCTTAATCCTTTCCTGATGTGCCTGGCTGGGTCTGTCTGCTGTGCTCAGCTTCTTCCCACTGCAGCTGGGTGCAGGCCGAGTTGGTCAGCATGGGCAAATGATGGCAGATGTCTGGTGGCTGGTGGGGCCCTGACGCATGCCATGGAATTGCCCCACTTGGGCACATGCCTGATCAGTCAGTATAGGTGAGCAGGGGTGGATTTCCATTGGTTGACAGTGCTGGGGCCCACATTGCCAAGTGGTACCACTTGGGCATGGGCCTGTTTGGTCAGCGTGGGCAAGCGGGGCAGAGTTCTGGTGACTGGAGTACCAGGGCACACGTTGTGGAGAAGTCCTACCTGGTCGCACACTGGTCAGTCAGCGTGGGCATGTGGGGGGGATGTCCAGTGGCTGGAGGGCTGGAGGGTGAACACCGCTGAGAGGACCCCCTGAGCACGGGCCCAGTCGGTCAGTGGGGAGCAAATGTTTGCTTGTTCTTTATGCAACCAAGACTTTATGGTTGCTTTTGCTGTATCAGAAACTGATTTAAAGACATAGTTCATAATCTGGTAAGTAAAATGTCTTTCCAAAAATAATTGTAAGCAATATAGAAAGTTTATATGTTTAAGTCCCTTAAGTATTTTGATTTTTTTAAGGTGACTGCTATTTTATTTTATTTTATTTTCTCAATCATTCTATCAAGGTATTTTCTTTACGTTTTAGTTAAAGAAATTGAGGCTCAGTGTATTTGTTACTTGTCTCACAAATCATCTAAGGAATATGGCAGCTGTGACTCCAAACTTGGCCTCCTGAAATCTAAATCCAAATGTTCATCTTAGATCATATTTTCTAGACTTTGTTTTTTTTTTTTTTTTTTGAGACAGGGTCTCGCTATGCAGTTGAGACTGGTCCTGAGCTCACTTTTGTAGCCCAGGCTGGTCTCGAACTCGCACCAATCCTCCTGCCTCAGCCTCCCGAGTGCTGGGATTACAGGCGTGAGCCACCACGCCCGGCTTCTAGACTTTGATATAAGAATTTGGTTGCCATTTGAGGAAGCAGGCCTTTAACTGTAAGCTGTTAAAGAAGTGGACAATAACTGTATCCAACTAGAAGGAATTTAAGAAAGTACCTAGTAGCTCAGATAAAAATGGAAAACAGGCTGCTTAACTAGGCCATAACCAGGCTGAGACAATACTACAAACCATCTCAGACCCTACACCCCTATTTAATGTTAAATAAAAAATTTAATTTCGTACCCGAGGCTCATCATTCATGAATGCACTAAAAATCATCACAAATATGTATTAAGCATAGTACAGTGTTTTAACAAAACAAGAACTTAAAAGGCAAATGAGTCATTTATCTCTTTCACAAATGTATGATTATCTCCCTTATGAAGTGGAAAAATAATTTTTTTGGATATTAAAACAAAAACTGAATCTGTATTTTATAAAGAATCTGACAACTACTTTGCTCTGATGTCCTTAAAATTGTAAAATGCCCCAGTGGTGTTTGAATTAAAAAACACTGTCATTAAAAAGTGTTATTAAAAAATCTGAATATCTAAATCTATTCTTACAACTATAATATAACAAGTATCTTCCCATCATTAGCCTATTTCTTTTAACATAATTTTTATATGCAATATAATCTAGTGGCAAGTGCACAAATTTTAAAAGATAGCTTTCTAGCATAAAAATCCTAAGAGAAGTACAGTGATCCTGAACAACAGATCATACACTAGAAACATGTTCCATAAAGTATTTAATTAAGTAAAGAGCACAAATTTAGAAATTTGGAACAAATCTGAATGGAAAGCATGATCAATAGAACAACCTTGACTCAACTACAAGGAAGTTTTTAATGTAAAAACTTGAAAGAAAGATATTCTTGTGACAAATTATCCACATAAGTAACACTCCATGAGGTATCTACACGTAGTTTTGTCTTCAAATGTTGTCCCTGTCATAGTAAACATAGTAAACTTTCAAAGTTTACATTATAATGTACAGTCAAAAACTGTTTAGTCATAATTGCTTGCCCTTTACATCCTATTGATCTTCAATTTGATAGTCATAAAGCTATTTTTTGCAATAAAGTCATTGTTTAAAATACATATATGATTTATATTATTGAATGATATAAATTCAATATATATATTCAATGCTTGTCTGGTAAAACAAATGGTCAATTTTCAAGTTTTTAAAAACTTTGAAGTTACTAGCCGGTCGTGGTGGCGCACGCCTTTAATCCCAGCACTCGGGAGGCTGAGGCAGGCGGATTGGGGCAAGTTCGAGACCACCCTGGGCTACAAAAGTGAGCTCAAGGCCAGCTTGAACTGCATAGCGAGACCCTGTCTCAAAAAGACAAAAAAAAAAACAACTTTGAAGTTATTATTTAAGACTTAATTATATTTTATAATTGCCAAGACAAGCTACTTTTAGTGGATTTTAAAAACTAGACCACAATACACTGTCTGAAGGCATGGCAGTGAGGAGCAAGCAGACCTGAAGGCCAAAGCTGCAGATGACTGGTCTGATGTCATATGCAGCCTCGGTCTGGCAAGCTATCAGCCCTAAGAAGTCACAGCCTTCTAGTCTGGCAGCTGCACTATGAGTTTCAATACTGAAAGAATACTAAGGGAAGTTTAACTTTGAAATAGGTAACTTTTAAAAACTGTTCCTTCATGAATCCAAATAGGCAAATCTACCATACTCTATGGGTATGCTATCTTCATGAAAGGGATAATACTTAGAAGATAACCCTAAATATGATGGCCAAAATTATCAGTTCTAGCAAGGATGACTTTAGGTGTCTATATATGTATGTCAGTCACAGTTTACTTTAGTTGTATCTTTCTTCTTCCTCTGGTCATGAACCAGATGGCTAAATGACCACTGGCCACAGATTTTTCTCTCCAATAGTTTTCTGGCAGGGAATGTGTTTCACATTCATCAGGGGAAGCCATGTCATCAGGTAGAATTTAGTTTTCTGGTTGCCTGATTAAATCTTGCTTGTTCTGGCCCTCTATAAACAAAGAAGCTTTGCAGCAGGGATCCAGCACCATAATGAAAGGCACTTCTGGCTTATTTTCCAAAGCACCAGATGCAGTGGGATGGACTCATGCGAGTGCTGGCACTAGAGGTTGAATACTGTGTTCTTAGTAGCACTGCTGACACATTCTCTTTGACAGCTAGATCTTGTTGTCAGTAACCCTGCAGCCACTTCCATAGAGAATTCTCCATAGCATCTACCTAATGTTCCTGGCTCCTCAAGCAAAGTGTGAGACACTGATGAATCCCAGGCCAAGAACCTATGTCTCAACCTTTTCAGCTTTCTATATGTGATAGAGAATTTCTTTCTTTTTTTGTGGGGAGGGGTACTGGGAATGGAACTAAGGAGCTTGCTGAGCTATCTCCCTGGCCCAATGCATATGATAGACAATTTCTCCCTATGGACAAAAGGGTCTGATTCTAGACATCTGAAATTAAAATAGATGTTACATATAGTGATTGATATATTCTGTCAAGTTAGGTGAATCAGCTCACACAGTTCCTGGCAGTGGGAGCCTCCTTGCCCTGTGAGGGGGGGCCCCGCCTTAGAGTAGGAAAAATACCAAAGGATTGACAGGCTACAATTTTGTATATGCTTAGATTTCTAAATTCCTGTGTAAAAATATGTAACTTGCTTTTATCACATTCTATAGAAATTTATTAGAATATCCATGATTACTAGATAATGCCAATTCCAAGTTAAGTCTAAGATGTTTGATACACAGAAAGACAGTGATGTTAAACCTAAGTACCTGGGGGGGCAGAGGGAAATGCTCTATTAACAGTCTATTATGGTAAGAGTCCTAGACTCTGCTGGCTTCACACCCCAATCACTGATTCACTGTGAGCACCCCAGCTCCATAACCTTAGAGGCTCCCACTGCTCAGGAACTTCCGAGGATTGGCACTATCTCACTTTGTATTATATAGATGTGTCCGATTTTAGATCTAAATTCCCTGGCATAATAATTCCTTGGTTTTACCCTTCTAGTGACAGTAAACTTAATGACTGCAGCATATTCCAAATGAATTATTCTTCTCTTTGAATTCCTGTCCTTTGCATTCAGTTTCTTAATACAGAGATGTAAGGCTAACCAGCTCCCTGATGAAAGGGCATATGCATCGGGTGTGGAGGGATGACTACTTATACGGTATTGTGAGGTTCTGAGGTTTGCACCCTCGCTACTTACCCTCTAGTGCACCCAATCTCATTTTTTTTTTTTTTTTTTTTTTATGAACAGAATAGATTTATTGAGGGAAAGAAAGCTCCTGTCCAAGAGAGGGACAGGAGAGGAGTCCGGAGTGGGTGGCCCCCTCATTTTTTTTTTTTTTTAATCTAATTGCTCTTGGCTTTCTGCTGTGCCACACAGAAATACTTCAATCTTGTGTTGCTATGCTTCCATGCCAATGAGGACCTGGAAGCTTAAATTTAGGTAAACCTGCTGCTAAGAAAATAGGAGCCATCAGGATACCATTCACACATAGCTACTGCTGCATTTACTTGGGCCTGCACCTTTGTGCACACACTCTGCCCTTTCTGCTTTTGGTCAGTTAAAGTGTCTGTCTTTCCATATAAGGACATTAAGTGCACCAGATAGAATGTTTTTGTGGTGAATTAGGAAGGTTCTTCTGACCTCACTTTATTTCTTTCTTTTCTAATATATATATATATATATATATATATATATATATATATATGTTTTTTTTTTTAATGCAGGGTCTACAGGGTCTCACTGGAGACCCATGTAGCGCATCGGACTCTAGTGATGCTCCGGTTTTCAGCCTTCCAAGCACTAGGATTGCAGTCATGGACCACCACACCCAGTCTCAATCTCCATCTCAGTGGGCCCCGTGGGAGGGCCTGGCGCAGAGCGTCAGGGATTGAACCCCGGCTGCTGTGCTCTGCCTAAGGAGTCACGGTGATTGGCTGAGCTATCAGGCTGGCTCTCACTTCCTTTTCTTTTATTCATCAACAAACACTTTATCTCTGTCTCTCAGATTGTTTTCATTCACATGTGTATCTGATTTTCTTTAAATAACCTAACAGCTATATGAATAATTTAAGTAAAAACTTCATATAGAAAATATTTTACATAAAGTTTAACTTTTCTGTGAAGCATTATGCTTCCACCAAATTATAAAACATGCTTCTATGAGAAAATCTTTTATTAATTAAGTTTACTCGTACATTTTAAATATACATAATGATCACTTTCATCATAGGGACGCATAATTTATCTCACTTCTTTATTTCCATTCACTTAGCCTGTTTCCTTCCTTCTTTACAAAAGCTTTGCTTCCATTTTTTTCTTTTTTCTTTTTTTTTTTTGCCTTGTTTTATTTTTTCCTTTCCTTCCTTGCCACCTCCCCGCTCCCTTTTTCCCTTTGTCAACTGAGCATTTTCTTCCTACTTCATAATATTTTGTATGCGTTTTGGTCCTTCTTCACACTTTCAGCTTCCCACACTAGACCGACAATGCCACATCTATGCACATGTGTTCAATTTACTTCACTTGAGAGCATGGTGAAAAGGAAGGTCCATTCATTTGCCTACTTGCTTTTTATGACTTTAAAAAGTGAAGAAAAACATCAGAGGATGGGTATCTCATGTGAAATACAAAGTCAGTGTCATTCTCATTACTATAGAACATAGCTTTTATACTGTCTAATTATTGACTTAAAGACATTACTGAAATATGATAAAAGCAAAATTAAAAAGATATTATTATATTGCCACACAAGTCTAAAGACCCAAAGAAGACATATAAAGAAATTGCTATGAATTCTATCCTACATGGAATGGAAAAGAAAAATTTTGACTCTCATTCAAAAAACATTTTAGTTTTAGATCTCTGTATTACAGTAATTTCATTTTTTTTTTTGTTTTTGATTTTTGTTTTTTGTTTTCCTGAGCCTCAAGATGCAGCTTGAGCTTATAGTGACCCTCCTGTTTTCAGGTTCTCAAGCACTGGGATTCAAGGTATAGGGCACCGTGCCTGCACTGTCACTGGCTCAGTGTGCTGGAGGGCATGGCTGACACAACACGTGGTGCCAGGTTTCGAACCTGGCCCCTGCATTTGCCCTTAGCAGGCACGTAGTTTGCTAAGCTGTCTTTCCAGTTCTCATGGTTTTGCTTAATGATGTTATGAACTAAAATATGACAAAAACCACTTTCAATATGTTATAATGGGAAAAATCTCAAATGGAAGGCAAAGTTACAGTTTTGTAAATATTGAACCTTGGGCCCCAGCCATTTAAGTGACCTACTGATGTATGCATAACAGCAAGAAAAAAATAATCTCTGAAGGAATCTATCTATCTATCTATCTATCTATCTATCTATCTATCTATCTATAATAACTCTTAAGCTAAAATTATTGAATGTAAGTAGCTGTCACTATACATATACGATGAAGTCAACTAAGCCTTCACAAATTTTAAATTCAGTGCTAAAGAACAAGACACTAGGTCACTCTCACAGAATTATAAAGAATTATAAAGAACTGTATTTTAAAAGACTTTGAAAAGCATAGTAAATTGGTATAGTATTTGGGGGATTTTGCCTTAATGGACTTGAGGAAAAGATATTTCAATTTAAAAATCATTAAATATTTGATTTTTTAAAAGGTCTGATTTCAACCTTAGTTCCTCTCACTGAAGGAAAGAAAAGGCAACGTATTTACATGCCTAATGTAACCAAATGCATGGTTTGAGTTTGTCTTGACTTTTTATTTTATTTATTGGGGGAGGGTGGGCAATGGATCACTTTCAGGACTTTGCACTTGCCTGGCAGGTATTTATGTCACTGAGCTGTTTCTCCAGCCAAAATCTTGATTTTTTTAGTTGTACTTTTAAGGTTAGGTTCAAATTCTATTAAAATCACAGCATTGCTCAGTTTGGAGTCCTCAGAAATATAGAAAATTATTTATTTTACACAACAGCACTATTTCCCCAAACAACATTTTAACAGTTTCTAGCATATTAGTATTTTACACAAAACTGACAAATTTGATGGCACATATATTGAGAATTTAAATCTCAAATTGTTTACAAGAGGTTTTAGATATAACTATAGGAAAAGAATCTTTTTATTTCTTCATTATTTTATTTTCCTAGCATATTCCATGTGGCATGCCTATTAAGGTAAGGGACAGCATGAGTCCTTGGTGGAGGTGCTATTGGAGTTCTGAATGATATTTCTTCATTAAATTAGAATATCTCATAGGAATCCAAGGCCATCTGGCATCTATGACTTGAACTTACTAAAAGCCTATGGGTTTCTCTAGTCATTACAACAATGAAAGGCCTCCTCCACACATTTCCACATGTCCCAGAGGATGCATAAACAGCCCCAGCAGGAGATCTGAGCTGCTGCAGAAGAGGAGGAAGAGAAAGTAATTTTAAAAATGTATCGCTCTATTTATTACCACCTACAGATGATGATTGTTGGGTTATTCATAAGTTACAAGCAAAGATTCTTTTAGTTATTTTTCTTTTTCAAGTAAGTTAGGCTAATACATTTTTGTCTTAATACAAGTTTTAAAATACAAATTGAATGTCTTTCAAAATCTCATTAGCTGGCCAAAGAAATGGAGACTAAGTGGAAACATGAACACACACACACACACACACACACACACACACACACACACTCCACATGCAAACACGCACAAATTAGCTTTGTAATTCTGTTACATAATTTTTTTCAGAAAAAGGCATATTACAAATATGTGAGGAACTCAATTTGAAACATAATATCAAAAGTATTAAGCATCTTTTAGAAATCTCAAAATTGTTCAGCAAGACAAACATATCCTAAATTCCACATCTTTTCTAGTCTGAAATACCAGTCCTGTATATAAATAAAGTGAACAGAGTGAAAACATAAGAGTAATTCCATCATGAACAAATTATCTTAACATTACATCTCAGTTAGTGATGAAAAGACACTATAGGAAGATTTGCTTTCAAGGTCCTGCTTGATAGCTCAGTGGACTAAAATGCCTGCTTAGGGAGAGTACGGTGGCTAAGGGTCAATCCCTGGTGTGCTGTCCTGGCCCCACCCTAGAGGCACTCTGAGACAGTGATTGAGGTTGGGCGTGGTGGCTCACACCTGTAATCTCAGCACTTGGGAGGCTGAAAACAGGAGGATCACTATGAGTCTGATATATGTAGTGAGAGGCTATAGACCCTGTACCCCTTGTACTAAATGCAAAACAAAACAAAAACAAAACCAAAAAGAGGATTTGCTTTCAAAATATGTAAGCAAAATCTCCACTTACTTCCCAACAGACTTTGTCATGTAGCAGTCACATGTTACAAAGACATCATGGATTAGTATACTATGCAACATATTCTATAAACTTTAGCAAGTTTCTTTTAAAAATACTTTCTGTAAATATTCCAAAGACCATAAACTTCACATCTATATAGCTACAAAAATTAATAACAATAAGTTTCAATCTTGCCAATTACTCATGACTTGAAAAATACAATTAAAGACTTTAGTACAACAGCTAAATCTGAATGAAGTTGCACACTCACGAGTTTTTATCAAAAATCTCATTGTACACATAATGTTTAAGACAGAACCATCTCTCACCACAGTATTCAAGTTTTGAAGACCCAGTTAAAATACAATATAATGTAGATTCACTTTTGAAAAGCTCAAAGATATTTTAGAAAGGAATGCCAATCTCTCAAAACTGTCTATATTTCAACTTTCCCATTTAAAAAAATTATTGGCAATGCAAATAGAAAAATAATTATATGGCTTCCTGCTTCATCTTCTTACTCTTAGTCTTGATTACCTTTTAGTGTTTTAAAAATTCACTTAAAACTGACACTTAAAATATAATGATTATACAATTTGTGATGGTACCTTGTTTTATTGATCAGGATTCTTATGGTGGGACGAGAGGAGTGGGACAAATCACCTCAGACCTGCAACTTAAGAGAGGAGAGGTTTACTCTGGCTCACAATTTTAGAGGTTTTACTCTAGTTTCAGTGGCTACCAGGTGGAAACACTATGGAAGAAGGTCATGGTTTAGTAAAATTACTTCCTGGTGGCTGGAAAGGAAAAAAAAAAAAAAAAAAAAAAAAAAAAAAACAAAAGGGGAGAGTGCCCAGAAGTCAGATGACAGAAACCAGACATACTTCCCAAAGTCACACCCCCAAGGTCCAGAAACAGAACAAGAAGTGCAATTTTCTAATCTGTCAGATTAACAAAGTCGACGATTAAGGTTGTCACATTTAACCCTTGTGAATTTGACAGCCAAGTGTGTCTCCTTGAACTGTAATCTGCAAGTACAGATAATAACAATCATAATTCTTCTTAATATGATGTAAGTAACTCATGGACACTTGACAATACACAATTCCACTAAAATCTCAATTGCCCAGTATTGCTAAAAAAGATTAAGTCCACCATCTCCCTAAAACTCTTGGGAAAGCCTTAGTGCTGAGCCTCTGTGAAAGCAAATAACAAATTACATAATCCAAGATGCAATACCACAGGATAAGCATTCCCAATCCACAAGGGAGAAGTAGGAGTATCAAAGAAATTGAACCAAAGCAAGACCAAAACCCAATAACACATATCGAGACTTGTAGCTCCTTGTCTACAGTTTGCATAAGCTTGGGTATTTACATCCTATAACCTTGCCAGTTGCATACACATGACCTGTCTCTTGAGTTAGCTCTACACATGACCTATGATTTTCCTAAGTGGTCATTCCATGTTGCTGGCATCTCCACCTTCATAGTCTTAGTCCCATAGATTTGTGCATTATCCTTTCAGGGGCTGTTAGAAGGAATTCTATCTCTGTAACACATTTGTACTTTCTAGGACTTCCTTTGAAATCTGAATGGATCCTTTGTGATCCCATGGTATTTGCATTATACGTGTTTCAAAAATCATCGTAAGTGGAAAATGCCAAGGTGTGCTGTCAACTTGCGCACTAACTAACCCTCTTGGAATGTGATAGCTGTGGCTACTGAGTGCTTGAACACGTGAGCATTGTGAAATGAATCCTGGGGCATCATTTTCCTAAGCCCCCAAGGAAATCTAGGTATTAGCAATTTAAGAAAATCAATTAATACTAATAGTTTTGTCACCTTGGTATAGAAAATTGGCATCAGTTATAATACCAAATACCATCTGAATATTGATACACCCTAAGAATCAAAAAGTGCCATGACTTTCCAGGAGGTATTTATAGTATAAACACTAAGACAAACTAAATACTGATATACTATTAAGTTACCACACTATATATTTACTAAGTCAAACAACTTTATGTCTATACACTATAGCACTATACTCAACGACATAAAGTTGACTAGTAATCTAGAAATTCACACTATATGCTTGGTAGGGGTAAACTTCAAGAGGAAGAGATATGTGTAAATATGTATGCACCAAAAAATGGGAGCACCCCAGTATATGAGACAACATTTAAAGAATATGAAAAATTTAATAACTAACAACACAATCTTAATAGGGGACCTTAACACTCTATTATTTCAAAAACATAGTTCAATTAGAAAGAAAATATTAGCAAAGAGGTAGCAGACATGAACCAAACCTTTGAAAAATAGACTTAGTGAGCATTTACAGAACGTTCCACCCAGCCACATCTGAATAGACATTCTTTTCAGCTGCACATGGGACCTTCTCTAAAATAGACAACATGCTAGTCCATAGGTCATGCTTCAATAAATTCAAGAAAACTGAAATTATGCCAGGCGTGTTATCCAACCACAGTGCAGTAAAACTGGAAATTACACAAGAGAAAACACAGAAGCTATAGACAACGGTACATAAAATAATACCCTCTTCATCAGTCAGTGGGTTATAGGTGAAATTAAAGGAGAAATTAATGATATATATATAATCCAGTGAAAATTGAAATACAATTTATGGAATTTGTGGGATGCAACAAAAGCAGTTCTCAGGGGAAAACTCATAGTGGCGAATTTATACATTAGGAAAGCAGAATGAGAGCATACCTGTACCTTCTAGAAAAAGAAGAGCAAATCAAGCCCGAAGCCCAAAGATAGGAGGAAGGTATAAAGATTAGAACTGAAATTAATGCAACTGAGACTAAGGAAACAATACAAAGAATTAATAAATTAAAGAGCTGGTTTTTCAACAGATTAAATAAAATTGACAAACCTGTAGACAAACTCATCAAAAAGAGGAAAGAAAAAAATTCAAATAGTAAAGCATGCAAAGGGTGAAATTACTAAAGATTCTATGGAAATTCAGAAGATCATCAGTATCTATTTTGAAAATCTTTAATTTAGAGATTTAATGCCAACTCTTTCCAAACTCTTCAATAAAATTCAAAAGAAGCAATACTCCCTAGCTCATTTCTGGAGACAAGTACTACACTGATACCGAGACGGGAGAAAGACTTAACAAAAAAGAGAGTTACATGCCAATGTCCTTCATGAACACAGAAGTAAAAATGCTCAATAAAATACTAGCAGACAGAATTGTGCAAATCGTGAGGAAGATTAGACACCATGACCAACCAGGTAGGATTCAACCCAGGGATGTAAGGATGGTTCAACATATGCAAATCTATAGAGAGATATGCAATATATCATATCAACAGATCCCAAAAGAAAAAGCACATGATCATCTCATTAGACACAATGAAAGCCTTTTGACAAAGTCCAACACTCATTCATGATAAAATCTACAGAAAATTAGAATAAATGGACTATATCTCAGTTTGATAAAAGCTATCTGTGACAAACCAATACCCAACATTCTAAATGGAAAAAATCTGAACGCTTTTGCTATCAAATAAAGTATAAGACAAGGATGTTCACTATGATCACTCCTCTTCAATAGAGATCTGGAAACATTAGTCAGAGGCATTAGACAATATAGAGAAACTAAAGGAATAAGAGTTGCAAAGGAAGAAGTTAAACTTTCATTGTTCACAGATGGCATGAGAGTCTACAAGGATGATTCTCAAAAAATCACTAAGATACTCCTTGAATTGAAAAGCAAATTCAATAGCATAAAAGGATACAAAGTCAAAAAGTCAAAAAACAATAGCATTCTTCTACACAGATAACTAATTCACTGAGAGGAAAATTACGGAAACCATACCTTTCACAATAGCATCCCCAACAAATCAAGTACTTAGAAATCAATCTAACAAAGACGTAAAAGATCTATGCAGTGAAAATTCCCCTATTCTGAAAAGAAATCAAAAGGAATTTCGGAAAATGGAAAGATATTCATTGTTCCTGGATAGGAAGAACCAATATTGTAAAAATGGTCATACTTGCAAATTTGTGATACAGATTTCATACAATTCCTATCAAAATATCAATAACATACTTCACAGATCTGGGGAAAACATTCATAAAATTCATTTGGCACCAGCAAAGACCTAGAATATCAAAGGCATTCCTGGCCAACAAATTCAAGGCACGAGGCATTATAATCCATATCTTGAAACTATACGACAAAACTACTGTGATGAAATCAGCATGATACTGACAATAAAACAGACCTGAGGATTAATGAAATAGATTAGAAGAATGAGAAGCAAATACAAACACACTCAGCCAGCTTATCTTTGCCCAAGGGACCAAACATATTTACTGGAAGAAAGATAACCTCTTTAACAAATGGTGCTCAAAAAACTGACCTTCCACATGCTGCAAACTAAAACTAGACCTACGTTTATCACCATGCACTAAGCAAAAGTCAAGAGAGACTAAAGATCTAAATACAAAACACTAAATCTATTGAAAATGAAAGTAGGTGGAAGTCTAGAAGACATGGTGTTGACAGAGTATATGAACAAAAAACAAACTACTTGGAATTACTTCAAAGAATCAACAACTGAGATCTCACCTGATTGAGAAATTTCTGCATTTTAAAAGATTATAAACTGAGTAAAAAGCAAATCCACAAACTGGGAAAAAATCTTAACCAACTGCCACTCAAATAAATTCTATGTAGGATATACCTGGAATGGAAAAAAAAAGCGGTCCCCCCACAATTTCAAAGACCCAATTGAAAAATGGACATTTGAGGTGAATATACATTTCTTGTAGGAAAAAATACAATTAGCAAATAAATACAAGAAAAATGTTCTAAAGTATTGGCCATTCAAGAAATGCAAATTAAAACAATGCTGAGATACCACCTCACTTCAGAAAGAATGGCTATCATACAGAAATCAACTAATAACGAATGCTGGAGGGGCAACAGGTGAATAGAAATCTTCCCCCCATTGTTCATGGGAATGTACACTGGTACAACCGCTATGGAAAGCAGTGTGGAGATTCCTCAGAAACTAGGAAGGGAGGTCCCATTCAGCCCAGCTATCCGCATTCTGGGTATGTTTCCAAAAGAACTGAAAATACACCACAGTAATACATGTACACCCATATTTATAGCAGCACAATTTATTATAACTACAAAGCTATAACTATAAAGCTAAAAACTTATAGCTATAAAGCCATCTTGGAAAAGCCCTGCTGTCCATCACCTGAAGAATGGATAAAAGATGTGATATTTTATACAACAGCATATTACTCAGTTATAACGAAAGATAAAGTTGAGGCCTTTATAGGTAAATGGATACTAGAGGCTATATTTAGAAGTGGAATAAATCAGACCATATATGTCAACTGTCTCTCCCAGTACAGGATAGCTGAGAAGATTCTATTATTAATTTCTATCAGTTATTTTAAAGTAGCAGTTAATGTTTAAAATTTTTACTTTGACTAAGTATATGCTAACATTTGTTGTAGAACAATAGAAGTCACAAGAAGAACTACAGGAAGGTTGGATGAAATTGGCCACAGGGTTCTCACTGAAATTAGTCTCTCTCTAAGTGAGCCTAGAGCAGAGGAAACTTCTCCCATTTATGGAGGGCTACAAGCAGGCTACGGAATGTGTATAAGTAATTTAGTGTAAGCAATTTGTTATTTGCGTTACTTTCTAGTAACTACTGAGTTTACATATCTATAGTTAGTAATATCCCAATTAACAGAACAAAGAGCAGACGAGGTTCCTCCAGGAATTTGTGGTTCCTTGTATCCCAGTTTACCAGAACCAGGATAACACATTTTCTAAGGCTTTTGCTCCTAGGATCTGTTCTTTGTTCCTTGCTCCCTAGGGACTTTTGTAGCAGTATAAACCTCGACAAATATCTGTAATCTGAGCAACTACATTGAGGGCAGCAACGTGCAGTATAACAACCACAGTTGAATAAGTTTCATTTTGTTCTTTTAAATATATACTATCTTCAATACTTATCTATTATTATTATTATTATTATTATTATTATTGCAGCTTTATTATATTCTCTTAGAAATAATTTAAAAATAAAAAGGACAAAAGAAAAATTAAAGTTTATTGAATTGAATTGTGAGTATTTAGTCTTTGATCAATTTTGTATTTCTATACCTGGTTGTCTGAACAGAAAATTTGATGATAACATTATGTAATGTAACTACCATTGTTAATATTCCATTCTTGCTCTGAAATTCTGTACTATTTGTGTTGTCTTATATCACTTTGTTTCTGCCTTTTACTTTGTTTTTCATTCTAGATTTGTTTTTCCTTTTTAGAATTAAAAAATAAATAAAAATATAAACTCAAAAAGCTTAGTGGTTATGTAAGTAAAAGAGAAGAAATTGGGAAACAGAATCAAAGGAAAAAAGTTTAAACATTAATTGGTGGGGGCTGGTGAGATGGCTCAGCGGTCTAATGCATCTGCTTAGGAAAGCTTAGGCAGCTGCAGGAACCTCTGAATTTCCTAACAGTCACCATATATCTGTGGGTTTGAGCTCTCCCTCCCATGCAGCAAGCCAGGACTCAGGGAAAATGCTCTACTTTCTGCCTCCTTTTTCTGCATGGAGATCTCTCTCTTGACTCTCCCTGTGGTATTCAATTCTCACATCAGATCCTTGCTGGGTCTTAAGGCCCCACTTCCCTCCTTTTCTTCCTCACATTGATGTTTTCCAGTATCTACCTGGCAAGTGTCAGAGAGGTGGTTCCTATCCTATCCACCAGCTTCCTGAAACTCAGGTGAGGGAAATTACAAACGTTAAGAAGCAGAAAACTGTAGTGAACAGACTAATCTACAGTCATGTTCTGAAATGGTGAAATCCACTTAAGTAATTGCAGTGGGGCAGGACTCCAGGTTTACAATGTAGGGTGTGAAGATCTGGGAGGAATTCACCCCTTAAACTATTTCTGCCTTCCTGCTCCACATGGTATTCTCTGCTTCTGCTTCCACAAGAAAAGCTTTTGATTCTTCTAATTTGTTCTTGTTATAGTTGTGTGTATTTGTCCCCTCAAAGCCTCGTGTAGTCACTGAGCTCCAGTTCAACAGTTTGTGACTAATTCGTGATCCAAGGATGCGATTATAAGTCTGAGTACTGCTGGGATTTTGGGTGTGAGTGCTATACCCAGCCTGAAGGCAATATAAGGAGAGAGACTTGCTCTCTGCTGCCATTGTTGCTGTTACTCCTCTCGTTTTGCTCTTGCTGCTTCCTGTCTTCTGCCACCATGCACTGACTTGTGCCAATCTGCTGTGGAGCCAGCTGACTATGGACTGAAACCTGCAGTAACTACGAACTAAATAAACCTTTCCTTCCTGCATTTTGGGTGTTGGATATTTGTCCTAGCAATGACAAAAGAGTAACTGAGTCAACTCTCTCTAAAGATCTTTAGTGAGCAGAAAACTGTTTCCTGGGATGATGTAACACATATACATGATTGTGTGGTTATGGTGTAAGAGCTAAGAAAAAGCATTCATAGTAGCATACAGCAGGCTATTAATTTCCCTTTCATAGGAACCAGGATCAAAGAGTTGAAAGCCAATTTTGTGCTAAAGCAGATAATGTTTTCTGTATTCTGCTATTACATTTTCCACCAGCATGTGTTAAATGAAGATAAATTCTATAATTATTTGACTCCATAAAAACTATTAGGCCAGCATTCAATAAGGTACCTGTTATGGTTTGTGTCTAGGTGTCCCCCCAAAGCCTCCGGCAGTCATGGAGCTGCTTCTGGAGTTTGTGATTGGTTGTTGTGGGGTGTGGGTGCTGCGTCTCCCCACGGGCAGATAATTTTCATTTCAATGTAAGGAGAGAAGCGAAGTTAGCTGCTTGAGCTGCTGCTGCTCTTACCCTGTCTCTTGCCCTTTGCTGTTACCATGAAAGGTTACCCTCTGCCATCTGCTGCTCGGCTTTGGAGTCGAGTATGAAGTGAAACCTCCAGTAACTGTGAGCTAAATAAACCTTTCCTTCTTTCATCTTCAGTGTTCAGTGTTTGTCCCAGCAACAAGAGAAGTGTAATTAAGACAGTAAGTACCACAGCTGTGCTGTGGACAAGACAATAGAGAAAGAATAGCATCTAGGGCTTTTCACATCATCTGTCTCCATCACAAAAGTGTAGTGGAACAAAGGCAGCACCAAGAACAAGTAGGTCTGGACGTCTGCAGATCAGCCCTGAAACATTAGGACCGTGGAATATAAGAGGAAGAAATCATCCAAGGAAAAAGCTCAGAGACCTTTTCTAGCTTATAGATCTCCTCAAAGCCGGCAACTGAATGATCTTTCTGTTTTTCCTTATGTTGTTGTGGAAGAACAGGGTGCAACCAAGATGTCATGGGAAGCATAGGCTCTCAGTTTCTTAGTTTACATTTTTTTACTTATTAAGTTTATTGGTTCATTTTAGATGTCCATAATGATCACATTCATCACGGGGAACTCGCACCTGTGTATGTTTCACTCTCTTTATTCCTCCCATTCTCCTATCCTCCCAACTCCTCTTCCCCTCATTATTTACAAATATTTGTATCCATTTTATCCATTTCTTCTCCTTGTTTTCTTTCCCTTTCTTTTTCTCCCACTCCTATTCCACTTTACTTCTAAACAATGTCTTACTATTTTGCAATATCTTTTATAAACTTTGAATCTTACTTACATTTTTAGTTTTTGTACCAGAGAAACAAAACTTACACGTGTAAAATAGGTATTTCACTTAAGAATATGGTCTGAAAGTACATCTATTTAGCTATAAATACCTTGGGTTTATCCTTCTTTATGATTGTGTAGTACTCCATCATATAAAAGAAGTCTTCCTTATCAATTCCTCAGTTGATGGGCATCGAGTTGTTTCCAAGATTTAGCTATTAGAAAACATGCTACTATAAACATGAGTGTCATGTGCCACCATGGTCTGATGTTTTATATTCTTGCAGGAAGATAATCAGAAGGATAATGGCTAAATTGAATATAACTTTAGTCCCAATTTTTTGAAGAATGTCTACACTAATTTCCACAGTGATTTGGAGAGTCCACACTTCCAAGCCATACCAACATTTGTTACTGGTTTATTTCTTGGTGATAGTCATTCTTTCTGGGGTGAGATGGAATCTCAGTGTTGTTTTAATGTCCATATCTTGAATGACCAGTGATGTTGAACATTTTTGTACATTTTTTTTGCCATTTGTACCTTTTGTTTAGAGGAGAAGTTATTATTTTCAGGTGATCATGTATGGATTGGATTATTAAATTTGAGAGGAGGATCTGATTTTTTTACAAGCCTTTATCATTTCTAGATATTAGTCTTAAATTTTTTCCACTCTGTTGGTGAATTTTTTTGCTATGAAAACTATTTTTTTTATTTTTATTTTTTTTCGTGGGACTGGGGTTCAAACTCACGACCTTGCACTTGCCAGGAAGGCACTTGTGCCACGGAGCTATCTCCCCAGCCCCTGAAAACTATTTTTGAATAAGATAAGATCCAAGTTGTTGATTCTTTGCAATGGTATCATTCATGCCACTGGAGTTTTGCTCAAGAAGTCTCTGCATACTGCTACATCTTCAAGAGTTTTACTTATCCTCTCTTCCAGTAGGTTTAGTATTTCTATTTTAATATGTTGGGGTATTTGCTGATGAATTATACAAAAAATTTAGATAAGATCTGATATCATTACTTGTTCAACTCTTTCATGAAATTGAAAGTGAGGCAGTACTTTTAAATCATTCACAGAAGCAAACATTACCATAGCAAAATCAGAGATGGACCCCACAAAGAAAGAAAATTATAGGCCAATCTTCCTAAGGAACATAGAAGCAAAATTCCTCAAAAAGTTATGAGAAACAAAATAGAGCAAATCATCAAGAAGATTATATATCATTACCAACTCGAATCTACTCCATGGATGTGGGGATGGCTCAATATATACAAATCCATAAATATAACACACACCATATTAACAGAAGCAAGGACATAAGCAACATGATTATCTCAATAGATACAGAAAAAGCATTTGACAGACCAACACTCATTTGTGACAAAAGCCCTACAGGGTTGTCTTTATCTCAGTTTTTTTAAATGAACAGAATAGATTTATTCAGGGTGAAGAGAACTCCTGTTTGAAAGAGGGACAGAAAGGGGGCCTGAGTGGGTTGTCCCCTTTATTTCAGTTTGATAAAAGCAACCAACAACTAATTAATAGTCCATGCCCTATTAAATGACCAAAAACTGAAAGCTCTTACTTTCAGTTTCAGGAATAAGATAAGGATGCCCCCATCACCACTCCTACTCAAAATAGTTTTGGAAACATTCGTTAGAGCAATCAGATAAGAAAAAATGTAAAAGGAATAGGGATAGGAAAGGAAAGAGTTAAATGATTATTATTTGCAGATGAAGTGATACTCTGCATGGAAGGCCCCCAAAATTCAACCAAGAAACTTCTACATTAAATAACCAAATTTATACAAGGTCAACACTCCAAAATCAATAGCATTCCTGTACAAGAGTACTAAATTCACTGTTTTACTTGCCTTCCATAATAGCATCAAACTAAAAATACTTAGGAGCCTAACAAAGGAAGTAGGAGATCTCTACATTGAAAACTGTAGTACTCTGAAAAAGGAGATAAAATAAGGTATCAGGAAACTCTTGATAGAAAGATACACAGAGTAAAAATGGCCATACTCCCAAAATTGTTATACAGGTTTAATGCAATCTCAATCAAAACAATAGAAGTAGATAAAATGCATCTAACAATTTGAAACCAGAAGAATGCTAGAATAATGTAACCAATTCTAGGCAACAGATGAAAGGTAGGCGGCATAAAATCACTGGCTGGAAACTATATTATAAAGCTACTGTGATGAAAACAGCATGATATGGGCCCCCTCACCCCCAACTTGAATATCAGTAGAACAGACTAGAAGATGTAAAACAAACTCGAACGCATCTAGCTATCCCATCTTTGGCAAAAGGGCCAAACATATCCCCTGGAAGATACATAGACTCTTTAATAAATTGTGTAGAAAAATTGACTTTCCACATGCCAAGACTAAACTGTATGCTGTCTGTCACCAGGCACTAATGAAAATCAAAACCTTCACTCTTGTATTATAAAATATTTTATGTTTTTATGGCTTTGAATCAGGAACCTTGATTTTCACCAAATTTGCTAAAGCGCATACAAACTGGAAGTAATGTGTTAGTAGGACCTCTCCTAGGTAGCACTGCTGAGATTTTCTAGAGACCAACTGAAATCAGATACATAAGCTCTGACATAAAATGAAACTCCTTTCTTTCAAGATTTTGGCCCAAATTCATGATGCAAGACAAGCTGAACTAATCAGGACCATATACTGTGTAGTCTTTTCAGGAGATGTTCATGGTAAATTGAGCCAAATAAACATTTTCCAATATGTGTAATTCAGTCCTTGAAAGAGTTAATAGTTGGCTAATATGTTGCTGCCTATATTACATCTTCTGGTCACACTGAAACATTTTGTTTATTTAACCAAAGTCTTTCTTCTCATTAGATCTCTTTCCAGAAGCAAATGGAAATTTTCTAGCCTACTAAACTTATGTGTGCAGCTTAATTTCTTGAAATCTATCTTAAGACATGGCTTTAGGCTAGGTTAGTGACAATAAAATTCCAATCAATTCTACTCACAAAAGTTAATGCTAGCCTTAGGGGTTTATGCTCCAAGGTCATAGATTTCATCCAATCACACTTCTGCCGTAGAGTCAGAATCAGTATTATTTTCAAAATTGTACTTATTTCTTCATAATAATATCAAAAGAGATAAACTCTACATACTGCAAGAGCTTATTTTCAATAACAAGTCTTCTTATCCAACTGATAGTACAAGTACAATCAGGCCATATCAAGTAATATTAATACACAGAGAACGAAAATGAATTTTTGAAAGTGTATTTAGTACAGGGTCTTATTACACAGATTGGACTTGTGGTGATCCTCCTGTTTTCAGCCTCCCAAGTGCTGGTATTTCGGATGTGTTCACCACTCCCAGTCTCAGTAGTCCATCTCAACAGGTCCAGGGGAGGGGCTGCATGGCATGCTGGGGATCAAACCCCAGTCTCTGCCCCTACATAAAC
This sequence comes from Myocastor coypus, assembly GCA_004027025.1. Taxonomy (NCBI): domain Eukaryota; kingdom Metazoa; phylum Chordata; class Mammalia; order Rodentia; family Myocastoridae; genus Myocastor; species Myocastor coypus. The sequence continues at coordinate 27,891 of PVJA010010398.1, forward strand.
AGATTCTTTAGTCCAGTGAACTATCTGGCTGGCCCTGAAATGTTTGTTTGTGTTGTAGATAATTTGTTACATGATATAAATGTTGTGGTGTCTGAATAATGTTCTATCAAGTAGATTTGTACCCATACCAGGAAGAAAGAAAATATGACAAATAATATAAGATAATATTTAGAAAGTTAAGAGATGATAAATCCTAAAGAACTTCAGCAGCCTATGTGAGGTGCCCCCTCACCACACCATTGTGGGAGTGACGCTGAACCCCTGTCAACTATGAGAACTTCTAAAATGTCAAAATTAAGGAGCAAAATGCAATCTCAGACCTCCATGTCATTCAGAACATATCCAAGCATCATAGACATAGCAGAACTTGGAAGTCACACACTTGAAATTTCTGAAATGATAGCAACTCAAGTAAAAAACAACAACAGCAACAAAAAAACTCCATAAGGCTATAGAAGAAAGTAGATGAAAAATAATTCTGCAAAAAATTAATGAGGCTTTCAGCTGGAATGGCTATCTTCCAGTAATTTGCCAAAATGACTGACAGAAAGAGCAAGAGAAGGGGAACCTGATATATGTTCTCCAGGCCTTTTAGAAAGCATGGGGTGGTTCCTTTGGCAGCATACATGCAAATCTACAAAAAGGGTGCTATGGTAGACACCAAGGGAATGGGCACTATGCAAAAAGTATTGCCACACAAATGTTACTATGGCAAAATGGGAAGAGCCTACAACATTGCCCAGCCCAACATTGCCCCATGCTGTTGGCATTGTTATAAAAAATCAAGGTAAGGGCTAGATACTTGCCAAGAGGATTAATGTGTGTATTGAGCATATTAAACTCTGAAAAGGTCATAATAGCTTCATTAAACATGTCAGGAAAAATGATCAGAAAAAGAAGGAAGCCAAAGAGAAAGGCACCTGGGTTCAGCTGAAATGCTAACCTGCCTCTCCAGAGAAATGCACTTTGTGAGGATCAGTGGGGAGTAACCCGAGTTGTTGGAACCTATTCCCTATGAATTCATGGCATAAACTGGGGATGTTGTACTGTCATTTGGAATCTAATTGGCAGCTTAAGTGTTCTAGGTTCTATGTAAAAATAAAATCATCCTGTGTTATAAGGGTGGTTTTCTTAGTTGAGCAGGTATGTGGTGCCTTCTTATCTTAGAGATATTTTCAGAAGATTTTCATGGTACTTAGTAATTATTTGTAGTTTTTACTCTTCAGTGTTATTGGCTTGAAATCCTACAAATCACCATGGGGAAAAGATGTATCAAAATAAATGGAAGTCACTTTAGAAACAAATGTAAGTCCATTTTGGTTAAATAAATTGTATAAAGCACCAAAAAAAATTTAAAAAGACAATCATAACGAAGTAACTTCTGAGCACACCTAAAGAAGGCATAAGTAAAAGCTAGAAAGCACAGAAAATATTGGAAACCTTGAATAGATAATATAGTAAAAAATTAAAATGCATGAAACACACTCAAACAGATATCCAGAATATGAAAAATTCCATTGAGAGCTGGAAAATCTGCTTGAATAAAACTGAAGACAGACTTTTAAACCTTAAAGACAGTATTGCACATAGAAATCATGAAAGGAAAGATTTCTGAAAAATAATAAGTAACAGGAAAATAACAGTTCAACAGCTTCAAGACGGTGCAAAGAGAAACAAAATAAGACTGACAAGTGTCAACAAAACAACATGAGTCAACATAGATGATATAAAGAGACTATTTAAAGAAGTAATGGCACAATATTTCTCAAGCATGGAAAAAGAAGCTGACATAGAGAGAAGTGACACAAGTAGAACTCTAATTAGCCATAATAAAATAAATCTATATCTAGATATATAATAATCAATATTCCAGAAATGTAGCACAAGAACAAAATATTAAAAGCTATTAGAGAAAAGGTACAAATCACCTGTAGAGGAAAGCCCATCAGAATCATGGCAGATTTCTCAACACAAACCAAGTCAAGAAGAGCTTGAAGTATCTCAAGTCCTGAAAGAAAACAAATTCCAAACCAGATTGATGGACAGTGCAAAACTATTTTGCAGAATTAATGGTGAAATAAGATATTTATGTGATAAAGAAAAACTGAAGACGTTCATGACCACCAAATCAACCCTACAAAGGGTATAGACATATTCTAGAAAGACATAAAAATGATCACAACTTCAAAAAAAAAAAAAAAATAGAAAGGAACTGCCAAGTGAGCAAACAATTACACAGAGAGGAAAAGTGGGGGATCTACAACAGGAAGTAACATGACAAAAAAATAACAATACATATCAGTTACATCCATCAATGTAAATGACCTCAATTCACCAATCAAAGGAAGCAAACTGATAAAGTGGATCAAGAAACAAAATCCTACAATACACTGTATAAAAGAAACACATTTAACTAGAAAGGAAATTCATAGACTAAAAGTTAAAAGGATAAATAATAACTCTCCTGGTTACAGGAACAAAGAAAAAAGCAGAGGTAGTTATTCTGTTTTCAGACAATCTAAACTTCAAATCAAGAATGATCAAGTGAGATAAATAAGGTTACTATGTACTTGTTAGGGGAAAACTGCAAGAGGAATAGGTAACAATTATAAAATGTATGCATCAAATACAAGAGTATTCAACTGCATAAGAAAAAAATTGAACAGACATAAAAAATCAAATAAGCAGCAACACAACCATAACAGAGAACTTTATCACCCCATTTTCACAAAGAGACTGATTGACTAGGCAAAAAAAAAAAAAAAAAAAAAAAAAAAAAAAAAAAAAAAAAAAAAAAAAAAAAAAAAAAAAAAAAAAAAAAAAAAAAAAAAAAAAAAAAAAAAAAAAAAAAAAAAAAAAAAAAAAAAAAAAAAAAAAAAAAAAAAAAAAAAAAAAAAAAAAATCAGCAAAGAAGTAACAGAACTAAACCAAACTTGTGAACTAATGCACAGTAGACCTTTGTAGTGTGTTCCACCAGACATAATCAAAATACACATTCCTCTCAGCTGCTCATGGAATGTTCTCTAAAATAGACAATACACTAGTCCCTAGAACATGCTTAAGTAAATACAAAACAATTGAAATTATCCATGCATTATTATTGGACCATAGACAATGAATTAGAAATTACTGACAAAAAATCACAAAAGCTCCATATGATGGCATTTTCATATTTCTTCCCATACCATCACTCAAGCAGTCTGTGCTTCTTCTTGAAATCCTAGAGAAAGAAAAGAGACTTATGGAAACATGTCTGTAGTGCATGTCCTATTTATTATGGTAATACAATTATGGATAATACTGCTTTTTGAATAAAAAGGAACTTGTGTTTTTTGAAGAGTTTTGTTTTCTCAGTTCATCTCACATTAGGAATGCAGACCTTTTAAAAAAGATAATTTACAGTAGTATGTCTTAATATGCATATAATTAGAGACTTTTCATGGTCCAAGTAAATTGTATTGATAGGGCATTTTCACAAAGCCATTGATCAGCTAGACAACATAATTTGCAAAAGTTGTACAGACATTGAAGTTCTCTTCATCAAAATAGCACAAGAATCATTGATAATTAAAATAGGCAACAAAAGTTTCCATTTTCTGAGTTTAGCATTTCTGAGGGCAGAGAGATGCTAGAACAAAGTGCCTTTAGAGGTAAGCCGTTCACTGAAACGCAGAACGTGCTGGCTGGGCTGACTCCACCAATACTAAGCAAATCCCTTCATCTCTCTGTGTCCCTGCTGTCTTATCTATAAAGGGATGAGGTGGCTCCTTCTAATCCACTCTTGGTTCTAGAATTTACTGTCTGAAAACAGATTAAAATGCAGTCAATTATAATTAATAATGTACAGACTCATATGTTAATTATATTATGAATTGTATTATGTTAAATTAAAATTGTACACTCATATATTAATCTTTAAGTATAAAAGTCTTCAATTTATAATTTTTCTATTTATACTTAAAACTCAGAGCCACTGAAAAGAGCCATAAAAAAGACTTCAGTGATGTGTGAGGAACTGTTACATCACCGTGCATTGTGGTGATTTGGAAACACACGCCTATGCTGAAGAATGCACTCGCCACATAAGAACTCTTATTTTCTTTGCATTATTGGTGCTTAGAAAAGAACAGATATATAATGGGTATGAATAAATGTCAGGTAAATATGGTTTTAAAATGAAGAAAAAAACTTGAAATGAGTGTGGTATAGGAATGTGGAATAAGGAAATGAAATAAAGTAGATGCTATGGTGTGATATTTCTACTCTGAGGATCCTGAGGATGTGTTTGTCAAGGGTTGCCTGAATAAGCTATGGTGAGATAGCTGGTAGAGAAGATTTTTACAGCACAGAGCTACTTTCTTGCTGGAACAGCAGCTGATGCCTTACTCAGCAATCCTTGATTTATCTTTCTCTGGTGGTGCTGTACCTAAGTAAGACTGGGTAGTCTATAAGAAGTGAGTTATCTTTACAAGGGATCATTAACTGGCTGAGAACCACTGCTTATTGCAGTACCATCTTCCTACTTGTTCCTCTCAGACCCCAGAGCTTCTGTTTTGTAGAGCAATTCTTGCCTTTAGACAATAGCAGAAATCTTTACTTATTTTCTCTTATCCTTTAGGAGAAAAGAAAAGATTATAAACAAGTGAATGGCAATGACCAAAGAAAGGAGGAAATATGTCTTGCGGGAGAGGTGAGTTTTACTTCTTTGTGTATTACTGAATGAAATATAGAGGAATTTAAAATATTACAGCTATCTTCTCTGATTAATAATATACTAGCCAAAGGCATCATATCTGACCCTCGCGTACTACCAGAGTACACCAACACACATACACACCAGTTCAGAGGCTTAACAGGGTCAGGAGTTGCTAACTCTTAATAACTGGGTTCTGGCCAATTTTGAAAAGACTATTCAGGGATATTGAATGTAGAAGGAAATAGCTACTAAGAACAATTTTCAACTCTTCCAGATTGTTTTACTATACCTATAGCCGGCTCCCATATAATATATATCTTTTTCATGTGAATCGCTCCATACTTAAGTGACAATTAGGAGAATCATGTCAGCATAACATATCAAACAAACTGAATCAAATATGTTTTGCCCATATGTTCATGATTCAAAGTGGTCAAGGATAAACCTCTTTCGAGTTAATGCAAAACTTTAATGATATTTTCACAGCATTATTAAAAATCTGATAAGGGGGGTTGGAGAGACAGCTCAGTGGTTTAAGCACCTGCCTTGCAAGCACAAGGACCTGGGTTTGAGCCCCGGTACTGCATGCCCTGCTGGCCACTGAAACCAGGTGTGGCGGTGGATGTCTGTAATCCCAGCACTGGAGAGGCTGAGATAAGAGGATCATTATGAGTCTGATCTGTATCAAATAAATAAATAAAATAAATAAATAAATAAATAAATAATATTTAAAAATTAGAATAGATCTGATAAATTTACAAATGTTTTATTTTTGCTGGAAAACGCATGAGGAGAAGGGTCTTAAGGCCTACCATGCTAAACAATCAAGGAAACTACTTGGAGAGCAACACCTGGAATAGCATATTCCTATGCTGAGATAAGACAACAAAAAGACTAAAACTCCTGAATTACAATTTTATTTTGGTTATAACCAGCCTATGATTAAAGTCACTGTTTTTAAAGAAAGCTTGATTTCTAGGAGTCAAGACACGAAGGAACGAATTTCAGCTACAGAGGCAAAGGCCAGTGTGGATTGCACTCTGGTACTAGCAGCTCTGTAATTGCTGTTGCATTGCTAATACTCTTCTTAAAACATGCTGGAGGCTTTGAGGGATCTGTTCCTATTCTTGTTTTCCTTTGAGCTCTGTTATGTCTAGTGCATAATGTTGCTACTGTGACAATACGGGTAGCTGGTGTGGCAGAAACACTTATACACAGCATTTTTTTTTTTTTTTTTTGACAGCATTCTTGTAACACTTGCTAAATTCCAGGTATGTTTCTAAACATTTTACATGTTTTGATTCATTCACTCTTCAGAAGTTGATTCTATTGATGGGAATAGGTTCAACAAGATGAAATAAACAAACAAAGGAACAAACTTTTTGAGGGAATACAAATCTGGGTGTATGGGGATGGAGAGAAAGTTGTATTCTTTAGTTTAAACCTGTGGATGGGTGATAGGTACAAAACATGGCTCCATTAGAATGGGGCTATCGTGTAGAAGGCAGTACATAACCTTTGTCAATTAATTAATTGATAAAGATTAGAAATCAATATTTAATTAATTGATTAATTTATAGTGGGAGTTAAATTCAGATCCTCACACTTGCCAGGCAGGCACTGTGCCACTGAGCTACATTCCTGGTTGTCACATATATTTATTTATTTTTCTTTTAATTATTTTTTATGTATTTAGTGTAGGATTACAGGCTCTCACTATATAGATTAGACTTGTAGTGATCCTGTCTTTCTCCATCTCACCTGCCCCAAGGGTGGGTCTGCATGCCTTGTGGTGCTGGGAATCAAATCTGGGTCCTTGCCTTCTGCCTAAGCTGGCACTTCAATCAGCTGAGCTATCTGGCCAGCCCTGTCATATATCTTTACTTTTTAAAATTTCGTTAATTTTAATGAGAAAGAAAAACAATAAGACAGTTTCAAAACAGGTTAGTAAGGCAGCTACAATAAATACCTTGCATCTTGTTTTCTTCATAATCGTTATTGAGAGTACAAGATATCTTTTCTAAACTCTATTAGTAGAAATCTTTCTTCTCATTGAACTAAGAGAAAGTAACTGTATAATATAGTCCAATAGTCCATAATAGTAGTGGGTTAAAAGCAGAACTGGCCTTGTCAGACAGAAAAGTTACAGCTTTTGTTATATAGGTCTTGCTTTATCTTGGTTGCAATCAACCAGCAGAAAAGTCTAACCATGATACATAAAAAAGTAAAGCCATAATTATATCCTGATCTGTAAAAAGCTCAAGTCAACAGCTTCCAACATTGTCAGTTCTCCGGTGATATATCTTTAAATACTTAACAGTTTACCCCAAATGCCACTTGGGTAGCATGTTAATATACTGACTGTCTTGAGCATTGCTCAGGTAGGTAATCACTTCAACCATTCAATTCTTGAATTGAATGGATGAAATAAATTGTTATTTTATATTTCCTGTTGTATCATTTTATAAAAGTTCAGGAAAATATGCATTTTCAGTCACTATGTATTTATTATCATTTTCTTTTATTTTGGAGAGTAAGAACAAGAGCAAGAAAAACAAAAGCAAAGACAGAAACAGGGTAACATATAACAGTTCAAATGTTACAGATTTTTGAAACAAGATTAGCTGGTTAACAGTGATTGATATATTATTTGTTTTTATCATCAAATCTGTTGCTCAGATTAGCAGATATAACCATGCAAGATGGGACATATGATTGAATATTACTACATGCTTTGAAGAAGTCCTAAGTTTTCATTCTCTCTCATTTTCTTTTATTACCTTAAAGAAAGTGTAGTAATAACTGATGTGACATTAGAGGCAGTACACATTTAGAAAACCAAAATGGCAAGTATTTCAAGCATGGTTTTAGTACTACACATTGCTATCCTCAAAGTAGTTGCTTGGTTCACAGATAAGAGTCAGTCAGGATGAGAATTCTACTTATGAACTGCTATTTTAAAAAAAACCAATAGAAATTCTTAGGATCATTGCCTTACCCATCTCGTTACATAAATGTATGGGTTTTCTCCCTACCTTATTTCCTAACTTTTCTCCTTTCTCTCTCTTCATTTTTTTTTTGTGGGACCAGGGCTCGAACTCATGACCTTGCACTTGCCAGGCAGGCACTTGTGCCTTGGAGCTGTCTCCTCAGCCTCTTCTCTCTCTTCATTCTTTAATTCTTAAGTTCTCTTTCTTGCCATTTAACTGTGTAATATCTTTCAGCTTTCATTTATTCTTTTGAGTTCTTACACTAGAGAGACAATGCAATATTTATATATGTGGGTTTGGTTTATTTCACTAATGACTATAGATTCAAGTTGCATCCATTTGATTATGTAGGCTTCGAGTTTGTTTTTCTTTATAGCTGAGTAATACTCCATTGTATAAAAACAGCACATCTTTTCCAATCATTTCTCAGGCGATGGACATTTTGACTGTCCCAGGATTTTGCTGTCACAAATTATGCTGCTATAAACATGGGTGCACATATATCACTGTCATATGTTGTTTTCAGTTCTTTTGGGAAAATTCCCAAAAGGGGGATAGCTGTATTGAATGGAATTTCCCGTCCTAGTTTTTTGAGGATTCTTGCAATAATCTCCATAATGGTTGTACCAGTCTACGTTTTCACCAGCAGTGGAGAAGGATTGTTATCTATAGCCTCTCCAACACTTGCTGTAGAGTTGAATTCTTCATGACAGCCATTCTTTCCAGGGAGAAATGCTATCTCAATGCCATTTTAATTTGTATTTCTCAAATGGCCAGTGATGTGGAGCATTTTTCATATATTTATTTGCTCCTTGTATTTCTTCCTCTGAAGATTGTGTATTCATCTCAGATGCTCATTTTTGGATTGTGTCTTTAAGTTTGGGGGCCCTAATGTTGTTTAGTTATAAATTCTAGATAGAACACCTTTGCCTCAGTGATTACTAGTTAAGGTTTTTTCCTCCAAATTTATGGATTGTCTTTTCATTGTTGGTAATTTCTTTGGATGTGCAGAAACTTCACAATAAGAGGAGGTCCAAGTTGTTAATTCTTTCAGGTAGTTCCCATGCTGTTTGCTGTTTGCTCACGAACTGCCTTACCTATGTCTTCAAGATTTCTACCTACTTTTCATTCCAGGAGATTTAGGGTTTCTGTTTTAATGGTTAGGTCTTTAATCCATTTTGACTGTATTCTATATGTATGTATGTATGTATGTATCTATGTATGTAATGTATTTATAGTACCACAGATTGAACTCAGGACCCTGTGCTTGCCAAGCAAGCTCTTATTCTACTGAACTATCTCCTGGGCCCTTCTTTCTGACTTTAGTTTAGTGCATGGTGATAGAACCAGGTCAAATTTTACTTTTTTGTAGGGAGAGACCCAGTTTTTGTAGAACCATTTGTTCAAGAAGTTATCTTTCTTCCAGTGAGCATGTTAGACCCCTTTGTCAAACATAAGTTCTCTGAGTGTGTTTGTAGTTGTCTCTGCATTGTCTAATCTATTTCACTGATCCTCAGATCTTTTTTTTTTTTTTTTTTTTTTTTTTTTTTTTTTTTTTTTTTTTTTTTCTTATTTTTTTTTTTTTTTTTTTTTTTTTTTTTGTCAGTACCATACTGACTTTTTCACAGTAGCTTTGTAGTATAATTTCAAGTCAGGAATGCCTCCTAACATGCCTTTGTTGCCCAGAATTGCCTTTGCTATTCTAAAATAGACCACATGCTAGTCAAAAAGTCATGCTTAAATATATGCAAGAAAACAGAAATAATCCCATACTTGTTATCTGATCACAGTGCAATGAAACTGGAAATAAATGACAAAAGACACCACAAAAAACCACATAAATACATGGAAATTAAACAACATTCTCCTCATAACCAATGGGTTATAAATGAAACTAAATAATATCTATAATTCAATGAAAACTGAAGTGCAACTTATCAGAATTTGCAGGTACAATGAAAGCAGTTCTTCGAGGAAAATTTATAATTATGAACTCACTCATTTTAGAAAATATCCCATGTACAGCTGAAAATAAGGTGTATTCAAATGTGGTTGTATATTACATTCTATATATGTCCTCTAAGTCCATTTGCTCCAAGTCCTATTTCAGTTCTCTTGCCTCTGGAAATATTTTTGTCTGCATTACCTATCTTTTTCAGAAAAACACGTGTTAAAATGTCCTGTTAAGATTATGGTATTAAGCTGGGCATGGTGGCGTACGCCTATAATCCCAGCACTTGGGAGGCTGAGGCAGGAGGATCGGTGTGAGTTCGAGACCAGCCTGGGCTACAAAAGTGAGCTCAAGGCCAGCCTGAACTGCACAGTGAGACCCTGTCTCAAAAAGACAAAAAAAAAAAGATTTTGGTATTAGAAATCAAATTTTTCATGTCCATTAATATTCATCTTATATAGTTCAGTGCTCCCAGGTTTGGTGTGTATATATTTATGCATGCTACCTCTTCCTCTTGGATTTTTCCCTTAACTAGTATGTAGAGGCCTTCTTTATTTCATTTGATCATTCTTGGTTTGAAGTTCAGGTTGTCTGCAGACAAGACTGCTATCCCTGCTTTTTTCTAAAGTGCTGGGGCAAGTAGTATTGTTTTCCATCCTTTGACTTTCAGCCTACAAATTTCTTTATGAGTGAAGTGTGCTTTTTATATACAGGATATTGTTGGATTTTGCTTTCTAATCAACTCTGCCAATCTGTTTCTTTTAATTGATAAATTGGGTCCATTTACATTGATGGTTATAACTGAGATGTACTAATTTATGATTAACATGTTATTTTTCAGCTGTTGGTTTGCTATTTTTCTCTTAAATATTTGCCCTGTTTGGTGGGTTCTTTCCATTCGTGAGCTGTGGTCATTCTGATCACTTTCTAGAACATCTTAGTAGTCTGTGTAGGGTTGGTTGCCTTTCTCATCATGAAATTCTTTAGGTGTTTTTTGACTTGGAAGTTTTCACTTCTTCATTAATCTTGAGAGTTCTGAAGACTATATCAGTCTGAGTTGGAATTTGTTTTCTTGTAAAACTTGAAGTACTTTGCTCCATGCTCTTCTTGAATAGATGGCTTGTGAAAAGAAATCTGCCAGTATTCTGATGAATTTTTCTTTAAATGTGTTTTGTTTATTTTCTCTAACAGTTTTCATTGTACTGTTCTTGTACCGAATCTCTAGAATCTTCATTATTATATGTCTGGGTGTGGTTTTATTTATTTATTATTATTATTATTTATTTATTTATTTTTGGGTGTGGTTTTAATTGGATAGATGTTATTTGGAGTTCTATATGCTTTGGTTACTGAATGTGAGATTGTTTTTCCATACTCGGGAAGTTTTCTGCTATTCCTTCTGCTCATGTTCCTTTTATATACTTTTTATTGACTCTTTTCTCATCAATGCCTACTGGTCTTATGTTATTTATCTTGGCATTGTCTTGCAGATGTTGAATTACTTTTTTTTCCTGCATTCTCATTTTTTTTAAGGTCTGGAAGTTTATCTTCACTCTCATGGAAACAGTTTTTCCAGGTTGTGATTAAGGTTTTAATTGCTTGTATATCTCTTTGAATCTGCTTCATGCAATCGATTTCTTTCCTATATTGCTCTTTCAAGGATTGCATCATTTTTCTTTTCTATTCTTTTTATCAGTGTCCTCTGCAGAAGCAGTTAGTAATGCTTTTATTATAGTTATCTTTTTTTTTTTTTTACTGTGGAAATTATTTCTGTTTTGATTTCCTCTATACTTTTATGCATTTTTTCTGTATTTCTGATGCTATTATTTTAGAAATTTCAGGAATGTGTCTTCGAGTTTCTTCAGTGTTAATGTGTCCTTCATTTTTTCTCATGGCCTGAGAATGCATTTTGCTCTTCTTCCTTGTTATTTTGTATACTACTGTCCTCTGACCTTTGATGTAGAGGTTTGCTGCAGCAATTACCTTAGAACCTATCAATATTGTTACCTAAGAGAGATTATTGGTTAAGGCAGTTACAGTTTTGTATTCATAGTACCACAATTAACAACACTAATAATGGGTCATAAGATTTAGCAATTGATAAACTTTTGCAATTAATTGGTTTGTATTTTACACCATAAGAGCAAGCATTATGACTGTATAGCTAAGCAGATATTAAATTGGGAATCTGTATTTAAATTAGTTCCCCTAAGTTCTATCTGATCAGTTCTACTTGATGTACCTGGAGTTTTCCAGGCAGACTGTTTCACCTGGTTACCCACTGGGCCTGGCTTAGGCGTGGCTGCTGTTTCCAGCTTCTTCTTGCTGCAGCCCATGGAAGTGAACATGCGCTGTTTCCCAGTGGCAAGATGCTCTGTTCCTAGATTAGCTGTTGGGGTCTGATCCCTAGCCTTTCTGCTGGGAGTTTAGCTGCTGGGTTCTACACCAGGTCTGACCATTGACTAGAGGGTTTCCAGTGGGTGGTGGGTCCCAGAAGCCCGGCCTGTCTGCTGGTTGGAGCTAAGAGGTTCTGCCACCAGCTATTTAAAAGACTGGTATTGTAAGTGATCTCAGAGGAACACATAGCGCTACTCATTTTTTACCTAGTCTCTCAGTAGATACTCTATGTGAAGCAATGTTAGGCATAATAGACTGTAGTGGATCCACAGATTCACATAACTAAAACCAATTGTGCTGGCTATGTGGAGATGATTCTCTAACTGCTCCTTTTATTTTCTTCTTTCCTGCTTCTTCCTCCTGGCCTCTTTCCTCCTCAAGGTAGATTAGTTATTGAGATTAGTTCAGCAAAGTCAGATCAGACATGAATCACAAAGACTCTATGAACCTCTTGTACACATGCTTTGAAAAAGTTCAGCTGTTTATTTCTCTGTGTTACAGAGAAATTCGTTCAGAAATTAATCCAGTGAAAGTAAAAGAAATTATAATGGGAAATAGGCATTGTGTGTCAGCAACCTAGGATGCAGGCTTTTCGCACCAGCAAATGTGGCATTGTGGTAGCAACGTTGGCTATCTATTGAAGAATCTTTAGATTAGTGAAAACTATTCATGTTTTTCTAATGAGTTTGTAGCATAGCAAAGTGATAGGTTAGGATTCAAAGTTTCCCAGATATCCTGCCCCAAACACCTTCTGTCTTGGTTTTCCAGGCACCCTGCCCCAAAATTCTCTCACACTTAGCCCCATGCAGAGCCAAACCCAAAACTAGAGAACAAGTGCCTGACTTTGACCTGGGCAAGAATCCACAGACACTCCTATTTGTTAACACAGAAGGTCCCCCACAGACCAGGCAGCCTGCCAAGATTAGCTCTCCCTGAGCTCTTCCAGCTCACAACCCCCATCCCCATGCACAAAACTCCCTAAAGGTTCTGTGCTTTGCCATGTTCACTGCTGTCTTTATTGGTTAGACAGCCAGCCTGCTCACTGCCCCCAATAAATCTTTTGCTCACATCAGAATGCCTGGTCTGGTCAATTGTGTGGGTTCATACCTAGCACAAAGCACCACCTGTCACTTGTTCGCTGTATTTTGTGCTCTGGAAAAAGAAACTCTCATCACTGAATTCATAACGAAGAGACAATATTTAAAGTTCTTGAAACTAATGATTGTAAATGGGCAAGTTAAGAAAAATGTAGCATTGCCTTTTATACCTTTCTCTTTTCTCCTTTTATAACAAAATGACTTTTTGATTTCCTTGAAATTTCCATCGTGATGACAAGTCACTGAAAATTACATCTCCTTTTTTCAGATCATTTGGTTTTATTTTTTTCTCCAATCAGATTTTATTGGGAGTGGGCCAAGGACATAACTCACTGGGGTGGTGTCTGCCTGAATTCAATTCCTGGTTCAAAAACAAAATAAAAATGTGAAGATTCTTTTCTTGTTTATTTATTTGTTTGTTTATTTATGTGGTACAAGGTCTCACTACACAGCTCATAGTCACAGTGTTCCTTATGTCTTAGCCTCCCCAGTGCTAAGATTATAGGCATCTACCATCACACCCAGTTTGGGGGACTGGCACAGCGTATGGTACTGGGGATTGAACCTGGGACTTTGTGCATGCCAGGTCAGTGCTTACACCTCTGCCCTATCTCCTTAGCTAAGAGTGAAGATTTTTATTGGTACCTTTTATATAAATGCATATTCATCACAGCCAATTTGTACATGATATAATGATCCTTTTGTCTTTACCTATTCCTCTCAACCCCTACAAATTTTAATTTTAAGGCATGTTAGTAGATATAGATCATTATTTTAGCAAAATGTGAACTAAGTATCAAAACTATCAGAAGTGTTTGAAGTACTTGTCAGAAAATGTGAATTTTTTAACCCCCTGTATCACCCCCAAAATGTGAAAGTTTGAGCCTCAGACCAAGTTACTAAATTAGAAATTTGAATGTGAGTGTATAAGCCCCTATATATTAACACAGTTCTGTGACTGTTATTCATACTAAATAGAGTTGTGCATAAAGTGTAGCCTTACATGGCTCATAGAGACAGTTTGAAGAATTCACAATACATATAGCTCTGCAGTCAGATAAAACAACCACTGAATGATTATTACAGATCCCAGAATTTCTGTCAGTTTGGACAAGTTTTGTTTCTTCATCCAAATTGAGTCACAAGAGTCAGTTCATCTGCTCATTCAAAACCTGAGGTATAAGTCAATGAATCAAAGTACAGTCATGCAATTAATCTCAGAAGTCTTGCTTGAGTAAAGAGAGGACATTTCAAATAATCCACACACAAAGTTTTCCAGGATAGTTGAACGATGGATGAGTGTAGAAACAACCTTACCACAAGAATCTTAAGCAAGATCACAGATTTGCTTAGGTTGCTGGGCGCAGTGGTGCAAACACTCTGAGAAGCTGAGGCAGGAGGTCTGAAAATTTCAGATAAGCTTGAGCAACTGAACAATTTATTCTAACCTGAGTCAAAATTGAAAAAGAAAAAAAAAGACCAGAGTTATATAATGTGAAGGCTTTGTGTTCAATCTTGTTCAATCTGCAATATCTCTCTCTGTCTCTCTCTTTCTCTTTCTCTTCCTCTCTCTCTCTAACACACACACCACCAGCACCACCATCACCAAAAAACCAACCCTGAATTAAATAATTAAGTATTGTATATATACTATTATAAGTACACTGTGAATATTCACTTATATTTTAAATAGTCCTTCCCTTGGCTTCTGTGATTCTGTGGTGTGAGGGAATGTCGACCTTCTCCTGAAGCATATAAATCCTGCACACTCACAAGAAAATATTTTTCTCTTATGTAAAGTATAGTAGTGTTATCCAGAGAATAAGGAACATTTCTGGCTTCCTGTGGTGGGTGACATTGAATTATTTATAAAACAATCTAGAAATCATTGGAGGTATGGATGCGCACCTTTGAAAGCAGCCTTCATCACAGCTGGTCATATTCTATTCATAGAGCTCAGTTCAGTAGTCATGTAGAACTCCCTGGAAAACAGGAAACAGTTTAGAAAGACAAGAAAGCATGTTGCTGTTCAGCTCATGGTCTATGCTGAACAAACCTTTGCATTTCTTTTTCTCTGTAAGTTATGAGTTGTGTTCGTGACTTTCTGTTCTCTGCCAAATCCTAAAACATTGATTTTCCTCATGGCTCTGCCCTATGTCTCCTATACTCTATGGTCTTCACGTAGTCCTGGGGCAATCTCATCTCATAGTTTTCATGTACATTTCTAGGTCAAGAAGGCCTCAACGCAAAGTTCAGTTGTTACTGAAGCTCTGTACCTCAGCATATCAAATGTATATCCACTTCAATATGCAAAAGTGAGCTCAGAAGCTCTACTCTGTATCTTCTTCCAAATTTCACACAGTCAGGGACACCAAATCACCATATTGCCCAACTCAGAGACCCAGAGTGAATGGTCTGGACGCCGGTGCCCTCTCATCATCCAGTTAATGAGCGAGCTCTGGTGAATCTACCTGATAGATAGCTCTTCAGTCTAACTGTGTCTCTGTGTCCCTCTCAGCTTTTCTAGTGAAGTTCATTATAGTTGGTTTCTTCCTTTGTGGTTCCTTTCCCTAGTCTTCTCCCAATTTCAATTTACTTTACCCTTACTCTGTCAGTAAACTAGTGGTCATAGAATTAAGTTATGTTCATCTATTTTATCTTTTTGAGGTCACGCAGTAACTTCCTCTGTCAGCCCAATGACTCCAAGTTTGTGGACATGTTCTGCAGGGTCCTTCAGGATCTCCCGCTTTCGCCAGGGCCTTTCTCCCTTTCTCGCATGTCAGCTCCTTTCCTCTTCTGGTTTCCTTAGAACACACAATGCTCAGGTTTACCAGTCTGTCTTTTTTCTCTGGCCACCTCCATGTGCGGCTTCCTTTGCTTAGATCTCTTTGCCCTGATTGCTTCAAAAGGCTGAATGCTGAATGACAACTTTTGGGTTTTTGCTAAATATCATGTCCCTCTGGGAAACCTTAAGACTTTCTTAGGTTAGATTAGAAGTTTTCCTTCTGGTTCTATGACACATTATACTTTATTGCATTTGTAATATTCTTATATTCTCAATTTATCCAACTCTACCACTTTTTGTTTATGTATTTTCAAGGTGCTTTGTACATACAACTTTTTTGTATCCGTTACTTATTTATTTGGTACAGGGTCTCACTACATAGCTGAGACTCATAGTGATCCTTCTGTCTCAGCCTCCCCGGTACTGGGATTACAGGTGTGCAACACCAAATCCAGTTTCAGTGGCCAGCTCTGCATGGGGTTGGCTCAGCATCCAATACTCAGAATCAAAGCTGGGTCCTTGTGCTGAGGTGCTTAGACCACTGAGCTATCTTCCTGGCCCAGCACATATAAATTTGATGGTTTTGTTGAATTAACTACTGGTGAACTTATAACACCCAACTGAACTGAATCACCATAGTCCTGGTTGTAGAAGTCCCATCTGAAGTTTGTTGCTCCCTGTTGGGAGCTGCAGGAAGCCAGGACTTTGATCAAGTGAGTGTAGGTGGGACTGGGCCTCCCTGCCTGGAGCAGAAAGCTACCTCAGTGCTGAGAAAAACATTCTGTTGAGAAAAACATCCTCTCTGGTTCAGGCCAGCTACTGGTTGCTGGGTGGCCTTGCCACATGGGATGCAAACTTTGTGGAAGTATAAATAAAGGATCGTTTCTGTGTGTGCTGTTAGTCTTGCCCATGAGGCAGACTGACGACCATCTAGCCCAACTTTTCTTTTTGTCTTTCTCATTCCTACCGGTGTGTCTCCCCAGGGTGGAGCCGTTTTCAGTAAGATCAACGGATCCTTACATTTATGGATCCCTACAGCCCCCAACATAAATAGAGGACTGGAGGAAAGATTATGCACTGTTGATTTTCCTGGAGAAGCTTGTCCCACTGACTTTCCTGGTATGGACTCATCTGTGCTAATAGTCAGGGGAACTTAGGTCCATGCTATCGCTAAGGATGCCTGTGGTTCTCTTTGGGGGATCTCTGGCCTTTATTTTGAGTGTAGCTTCCTGGCTCCAGTGCAGATCTCTCAGCCTGCTGACACACATACTTCATGCCACCGGTGCAGATTTTCTAACTTCTACTACTAACCGTTGGGGTTTCTCCGTGGAGATCCTTGATACAGACTTGCATGAGACAGTGTCACTGGCTCTAGACCTACAGCAGGACTCAGGTAGGACGTTGCCGTGAGATCCAGGCCCTCATCTGGATGCTTTGGGTCTCTAGAGTGTGGACAGATTTCCTGCACTCTTTTTGCATTTGATTCTTTGGGGTAACATAAAATAATCCAGTAACTTGTGTGATCCTGATATTAAATCTTTTCCCTTGTAAATCCTGACTGCAATCCTGGTGAATTAATAAATTTATTAAGTAAGAAACTGTCCAGTTACTACTACATTTTTGGTTGTTTTAGAATACAAATAGCTGCATAGGTATTCCAGTTAATTTTTCTCTGAAGTGATTTTACCAAAGCCTGCCTTCTGATGGCCTCTTGACAAAGGCTTTCCTATCACCATTTCTTCTCCGATGGGCAGATTGAACAGTTCTTTGTTTGAACACACTTGTTCCTTTCGATTATACCAAGCTCCTCAATGGACTCTGGCAGAACCAACAAATGATTTCCATAACAGCTCCCAGAGGAGCACAGTGAAGAGACTCAGACAGACATCTGGGTACTGTTTATGCCTCTCTCAGCCTTCCCTCACATAAATTACTTGGCAGCAGCTGGGCCAGAGGGTAGAAGAGCTGTTCTGTTTGAAAAAAGAGGTATGAACATAACAACCCATTTGATACTTTCAAGTTTTATGATCCACAAAATTGTATATTTCTGATTTCTTAGCACTGGCAATTAAAATACTGATCAGCACACATCAATATATTGAGCATGTTCATAAGGTGAGTGGAAGCAAGAATAAAAATCCAACTTTGGAAAACTTCATTGGGAAAATGTCTAATGTGTGGACTCAGGTGGTACCATTTTTACCTTTTCCAGCACTGAAAGAGTAATTCTCCCAGCTATTGCGTTCTCTCTGCCCTCTGAAATTTCTGAGCTGAAGAGTGTCAGTCTTGCCTAGGACCAGATGCTATTCTCAGGGCAACTTGCTTTATGACTTAAGGATTCACCTTAGCACATCTCTCTACTCAACTTGAGACAATCCTTATAGACTTCTGGTAATATTTCAGTTTCCTAATGGCTTGTCTGAGAAGGTGAAAGGAACATACCAAAAAGCACATCTCCATCTGTCCAAGATGCCTTTTTTTTCCCCTTCAACATTGATCTGGCTCTTACCACTACCTATTAATAGACTGCTTCTATGTTAATCTCCACTTCAGATTCTGTAACACAGACCTTACATTCTACATGGCAAATTTGGGAGATTAAATAGTTTGTTCAGTAAAAAGGTCAGGGAGTAAGGCAGGGATGAGGGTGAAGGCAAGAACCTGAATATGAAACACAACATGGATCAACTTATGGAAGGTTTAGGCGAACTTACTTTACTAAATGGCCTGTTGGTTTTTCTGTGAGGAAGAACTTTTTTTTTCTGCTTCTCGCCTACAAAGATCTTAGGCTGTTTGTATAATTTTTCTCTTATGATTTTATTTATATTATTAGTTTACAAATTTTTTAATAAGTGGATTATAGTTCAAGATTTTTAAAAGATAGAATCCAGATGCTAGGTCTCACTAATTCTTTCAGTTTCTAGCTGTGTATCTTCTTTAGGCAACCTAGCTGTTTAATATTGATAAACTGTTATTGGATAAAGTTCTTTAAAAATAAGTATCTACCATGAATGTGATGAAAAAAAGAAACCATTCTACATATTTAGTTGGGAATGTAAACTAATGTGACATTATGGGAAACCAATATGAAGATTTCTTAAAGAATTAAAAATACAAGACCAAGATGTGTTATCTTTTCATAAATCTGTCAGTAGAGATTATAGTTGAAGGAGATGTATATGGTAATCAGTTGACTGTTGTGGTGGACTGATCCAGCATGGTGCTGGGTATGGCTGACCCACCTGAAAATTGTTGCTAACAGCATAACAGGAAGAGCTTGTTGGGAGCTGTTAGAAGCCATTGAAGAAGCTGTTGAGGAGCTGTTGGAAGCTGCTGGTTCTCATGGACTATTCTTGGGGACCTTGTTCTGCTGTTTTTCTTAGTGAACTTGTTTTTTTTTTTTTTTTTTTTTCATCAGAGGAGAAGGTTGGAACCTCATTGGCACTGAGGAGGGCTGAGATTCATTTTGGGAGAGCTCGCGTTCTCACCTTGAGCACCACTTCCTGGCTCCAGAGGGAAAGATGATGCATTGTTGTTTTCTGTAGAAGCTTATCATTCTGGATTTCCTGATAGAAACTCAGCTGTTCTCACCCTAGGAGGAACTTAGGATGTCACTGCTGTTGAGAATGGCTGTGGTACATTTGTGGGGAGCTCTGGTTCTTATTTTGAGCATTGATTTCTGGCTTCAGTTCAGATTCCTCAGTCTACTAGCACAGATCCTTCATCCTGCTGGTATAGGCTTTCTAGCTTCCGCCACTAAGCTTTGGGTTTTCCCAGTGTAGATTCGTGTATTAGGCCTGAATGAGGCATTGCTATGGGCTCTAGACCTCTAGTTTGACTTGTGGGAGGCATTACAAGCTCTATGTCTTCAGATGGATATTATCATGGGATCCAGGCCTTCAGCTGGATTCTTTGGTCTGTAGTGTGTGGACAGATAACCTGTACTCTTTCTATGTGATTCTTTGGGTGATTCACTATAAAATGATTTTATTTTTTAAAAAGATTAAAAATACAAATAGTATATGACCTATCTATTTCTTTTTAAAATATCTTCCCAAAACAATGAAAGATATCATTCTCCATGATACATGCATGCCAATATTTATAGCAACACAGCTTATAATAGCTAAATTCTGGAAACAGCCTATGTAACCTGCAAAAGGTGAATGAGTGAAGTAAATGTGATAATATATACGTAACAGAATGCTATTTGATTAGAAAGATAAATTTGGGACATTTATGGAAAATAAGGACAGACCTGGAAAATATGATGTTAAATGAAATAAGTCAGACACACAAACTTAATTACTGTATATTAGCTCTCATTTAGACAAGGTAACATGCTAATAAGGAGCAAATAAGGATTAATTAAAAGACATAGGGAGATAAAACTTTCATAAATGGGAAGTGGCTCCGGAAACTGAGGGTGAGAAGAGAGGGAACGGAAGTATTCACAGAGACTGTAGACATTATATTTCATCAATATGAGTTACAAATTATGATAAGAATGAAACTGAGGAAAGAGCATATAAAGATGTGGCTAGCGAGAAGTGGGAAGAAAAAAATCAGTATATAGTATGTACATGTACCTACTACTGAAGGTGAAATGTACATATCACGTACTCTAAACATGTATGAATTACATAAAAATTTTAAAAAGAAAACTCTAAGTGGTCACACATTGAAAAAATAATCTATCAAGTTACAACTTCTAAAAAAATCCAATCTGACTTTAAGATGTTGTTCTAACCACATTTTCAATCTGGTTTTCTTTTTTATCATCATCATCATCATCATCATTATTATTATTATTATTATTATTGTTATTATTATTATTATTGGAAGGGTCTACAGAGTGTTCAGGGTTTCACTACCAGACCAGACTCCTAGTGATCCGCCTATTTACAGCCTCCCAAGAGCTGGGATCACAGGTGTGCACCACCATGCCCAGTCTCAATTGCCATCTCACGTCTCATGGGCAGGCCTGGGGACCAAATCCCTGGTCCTTGCACTTGCTTGCAGGCACTTTAATCTATTGACCTATTTGGCTAGCCTAAAGTTGAGAAGGATTTTTTTTTTTTTATTGCATCAGGCTGCCTTAATTACGAGTCTGGTAAGGCATAGAGAGCTGGGGATCAGCACGGTCCACTGTGCCTGACTGGTTTTGCCCTGGCAGTCAAATTGGTTTTCTCCAGTTCCTCTTTTATCTTTGCTGGGACAAATATCCAGCACCCAAAATGAAGGAAGAAAGGTTTACTTAGCTCACAGTCTCTGGAGTTTTCAGTCCATACCCATTTGGCTCCATGGTGGCTTCGTGCAGGGCAGAGAGCAATCTTTGTGGTGGCAAAGAGCAGAGAGCAAATGGAAGAGTAGCAGCAACAATGGCGATGGCAAGGAAGTCTGTCTTATGTTCCCTCCAGGCTCTGTGCCCAGGCTGGGTGTAGCACTCACACCCATACTCCCAGCAGTACTCAGACTCACAGTCCCAGCCTTGGGCCACCCATAATCCCAGTGGATCATGAGTTAATCAGAAATTCTAGAATTCCACCCCATGACTGCCTGAGGCTTTGGGGGGGACACCTACAGACAGACAATAGCACTGGCTATATGGATAACTCTGTACTCCTTTGGTGACTCTTGTGTCTGTACATAGTAGCCCTGCAGTGACAGAGACAGCGATTCCATGCAAAGTGGAACCCTCAGCATGTGCCACGAGCTGCATAGAACATTTTACCTACAGCTTTGAAATACTTTCTAGGTTCTGAAAGAACTGCGTGATGTATTATTTCTATTTTTAATATTTTGTTGTGTGTACATTTTTTGGAAATTGGCAGTGCATTGAAGAACCAGTTAGGCTAATTAGGCTACTCTATCTTAATTAGAATACTTAATTAGTAGCAGAACTCATACCTTATACTCACTGTGTAAAATGAATTAAGAGCATTTTTGTTGTCTGTTTCAAAGCCTTGATTGCTCTGCAGTGAGGTCAGGCCTGGTGGGAGCTGACCATTCATGCCAGGCTGTGGGACCTTCCTGGAGACTCTCATTCTGCAAGCTATTTTGGTTGCAGTTGGAACTGCTCAAGTTTGCCATGGAAGGAGTGCTTTCCACTCTTTCTGGTGCTGGGAACAGTGGAAAGTGCCAAGAGCAACATCAAACTGGGAAAAGAGAACAATTAAACATATACAGATGAACTGAAGAAGCAAATGTAGAAGAGCCATAAATCTTCAAGCAAAATAATAGATGAAATGTGCTTATGAGTAACAAATCTCTCATTCCATGAAGTACAGGGACCTGGCAAGAGAGATCTAAGTTAGAAACTCACCTCCTTTCAGGTTTAGTGAGTCCCCAGAATATGGGTTTCTGGCATTGCGTTTTGCTCTGTGCCCTGGCGGAGGCAGTAGTGAGGAACGCTAATGGAAACAAGCAGCCCATCGCTGCCGTCAGGCCTCTGGCACATCGCTGCCGTCAGGCCTCTATTGAGAGACGCCATGGACTGAGAGGGACAGTGCAGTTCTGGAAAGAGGACCTCGTGTTCAGGGGAAGCTAAGCCGTCTCTCTTTTTAGGCTCTTATTTAAAGGTATTTAAGAAAAAATACTTGTGCTTCCTTAGAAAAAATGCTCTTATGTTTTTCAAATAATCTCCTTAAAATTTTCATATCTGAGTAGACTGCCCAAAGAAAATACAAATTTATCCTTCTTTGCACAGCAGGTTTACCAAAATCATTTACAGAGAGCCCAACTATATGTCCTCTCAAAAGAGATCAGGGTCATGTTTCAGAAATGCAGCTCCTCTTTTCTGTGTTTATTTACATAAGTAGTGAAAAAGATTCCATGCATATTTCACAAGCATTTCTACCTGAAGCAAGGCTATGCCTGTCTGGTGTGTTTCTACACTGTCTTAGAGTAGGCAAGAAGAGAACAGGTAGAGCACTGTGGCCTGCTAGGATCTCACACTATACACACAGATACAGCCGTGGAATCTGTACAAGTTGATTTTCTGTCATCAATTTCTTATATAAAATATTTCAAAAGGAAAGGAAGTGTCTGTTAATAGATATGACTTTTGTGATATCCTGTCTTGTAAACAATTGTATTTCTACATATACAAATCTGTATTGGACAGAGACAAGAGATGTATATATACAAGATAACTTTAGATCTCAGCTCTTCCAATTTTGTTATATTAGAAATTAATTATTTAATACCAGTTGATGTAATATGAATAGGCATCCATGTGTAAAATTCCTGAGCTAGTTTGAATTGTTTTTGTAAATATGTATAGATTTGATCAGACTTTGGAATTTTTGTTGGACAAACAGAAAACATTCTTCAACTGGAAGTAAGTTGTTTTAGAATTTAAATGTCAGTGATATGTCAGAGCTGTTTTTTTGTTTTGTTCTTTTTGTAGGTATTGACCAAATAATCAGTAGATCACATAAGACCCTGTAATGGTGTTTTTTTTTTTTTTTTAAAGAAACATGTTTCAAGAAGCTTATAAAATATACCTTACCAGTAATTAAGCCATCAGAAGATGTAGGAATGTCAGGCTGAGGGTGGATGTAAGAAATGGAAATCATTATACCAGAGCTCAGGGCAAGAATGATTACAGCTAAATTTAACTGTGTTTTTCATGAAAGGTAAAAGCATAAATACCAAAGACAGGGAGATAGGAAGGAAATCTATAACTATTAACGAAGTTTTCTTCTGCGATATTAAACTCAACAACAACAGAAAATCTTATATATGCAAACATAAAATATAGTTGTAAAATTTGTTGTATATAACATGAATACATCAAATAAAAATGGCATAAACAAGCTATCAGCTCTTTGTTTCTCATATAAAAGAAGGTGAGACTAAGAGATCTAAGATTAGTGGCTTTCCTGTCACTTGGAGAAAATACTTGAGACATCCATAACTTAAAGAAGTTCCCTGAGGTTCCATGTTTTCAGAGCCTTAGGTCTCTGATTGGTTTTCTTCAAAACCAAAGGACATGGCAAGAAGGCTTCTTTCAGGAATGGTGCTCAACCTATTGCAGTTAGGGAGCTAAGAAAGAAAGAAGCAACAAAGACAATGATACAGCAGTCCGTGTCACATGCCTAGGGACTCTCTGCCAAGCAAGTAGAACCATCCTCCTAAGAACACATTCTGCCGCTGAATTTCTCAGTGGATAACTCCATTTATGGGCATAGTGCTCCTATGCTCTGATCACATTTATTTGAAGAATCTTCCTGATATCATCAAAGATCCAGGCTCCTAGGTACTGATGAATCATTAGTGTTTGTGACTTTCGGCTTCTTAGACTGCCATTTTGTGGTCCCATATGGCCAAAGTAATACTATTATTGTATATAGATTTTAGGCTGTCAGCAAGGAGAAAGGATACAAAAATTATTTGTTCCTTTCCACTTAAAGTTTTCGAGGAGTTTCACGCAGCATATTTTGCTTCCATCTTATTGGTTAGAATTTAGTCATGTGACCACATTGTGTAAGGGTACAGAGTTAGTTGAGAAATAGTCTTTTGGGAGTTGATAATACTGTCAAGTTAATACCCGGCAGGGACATGGTAATCTCTGATACACACAGGAAGTAAGACAATGAACAATATCTTCATTGAGCTTTGTAGAATTATCTGAGGAAAGACTTAGAAGTCCTGTGCCAATAAATAATGGCATATCTACAGTGCTTCTATCAGGACTCAGGGCCTTCTCAAGACAGCTGCATGCTGAACATCTATAGAAACAATTACAAGTTTCACAGGTTGGCCCAGTTCACTTCTCTAGGATTAGCCTACTTTCAAAAAAGAAAATTGAAACAAAGTATACATAAATCTAGTTTGTATTCAGGAGGCTTAACTGATGGGTAGTGTTATATTCACTTGAGAAGCTAATGAGCAACAGATACATACAACTTTTTAAAATGTTTCATTCATTTGGCACAGGGTCTTGCTAAGCAGCTCAGACTCCTAGTGATCCTCCTGTTTTCATCCTCCCTAGCCCTGGGATTCCAGGTGTGTGAGACCATACCTGGCCAGCATGGCATACAGTACCAAAGATCAAACTCAGGTCCTTGTGCTTGCCAGACACACCTTTAAACTGCTGAACTATTTCTACAGCTCATATACAGCTTTTTTTTTTAATGTATTTGGTACAGGCTCTCACTAAGCACGTTGGAATCATAGTGATCCTCCTGTTTTTCAACTTCCCCAGGGCTGGAATTATAGGCTTGCATCACCACACCTGGACTTGGTGGTTTAGCTCAGTGCATCTGGGGGGTGGGACAACATGGTATGTGGTGTCAGGAATTGAACCCTGGTCCCCGAGTTTGCCTAAGCAGGTGTTTAGTCCACTGAGTTATTTCGGCAGCCCTCCGTATACAACTTTTATCTGTAATATCTGTAATAAAAGTTATAGAGGAAGTGCTTCATTAAAAGCAAGTACACAATGGCTGGCCAGATAGCTCAGCAGACTAAAGCACCGCAGTGTGCAGGGCCGGCCTCACCCTCAGGGCCAAGGAAGAGACTGTGAATAAGACTGGGCATGGTGGTGTGCTCCTGTAATCTCAGAGTTTGGAAGGCTGAAAATAGGAGGATCACTATGAATACAATCTGTATAGTGAGATCCTGCAAGACCTTGTACTAAATACATAAATATAAATAAATAAATACAAGCAAATATGCAATCCAAGTATCAATAGTTCTCCTACACTTCAGGTCTAATGTGCACTGATTTGAGTCATGTCTATTGGACTGTGGAAAAGCAGAACCCTTCCGAGATTGCAACATCCCTTGCAGGGTGTGTGCTGTCATGTTTACCTCTGGCTTTGGATACACAATTCTATCAGTTGGATCTACTTTTATGGACTAATTTGCTCACATTGTTGGTCTTTTCTGCTGTGTGAATACAGAGGTAAGACTTCAGTATTTTCTTATTTTATGCCTGCATGAACCTATGCACACACACAAACACAAACCAAATCTAAACAAAGCCAGAAAACTCCTAATCGAGGCAAGTTTGCATAAGTCAAAGACATTTCTGAAATATGTTAGGGTGGAGATTTTATCACATATTTAGTGGTGTCTTGATTTTTTTTAACTTACTTTGGAGAAGATTGCTCCATTTGTATTTTTATGGTGAAGATAGCTATGATTGTATTTGTCAGCGATATAGAGTTTGCCAAGAGGAGCAAAATTTTGCTGAGTGCTTTTGTTTGTAAACCGATTTTTTTTTCAAGCAGAACCATGTTTGCACTGACCTTTCACTGTGCATGAATAAATTTAATTTAGGTAGTAGACGTATTTGGACTGAAAAGTCCGTTAGCAACTAAATCACTCCCTCTCTCACTATTTCCTTTTTGAGTCCAAGCAACTGTGCTGGCTTTTCTGTATTTAAAGATAATGCAATAAATCTCTCTTTGGTCCTTAACCCTTTGACATCTTGAAAGTTCATTGAATTCCATGAGCAGAGAGCAGTAATGATTCCATGCAGGATAGTCCTGACTACACTGTTATCTTTGACCTCTTCTCTAAATTCCTGGCATCTAGCACTCATTCAAAATAGAGTATTACTTAAAAGAAAGGCACTTCTCTCCTAATATAGATGAGAAACACTTCATTCAAAATGTCATTTTGGTTGTAATAATAAAATCCTTGGGCTCAAACAAGCAAAGGTAACAGAATTTGTGTAAAATAAAATGAAAACACAAAAATGGATCTAGTTTTTCTGATGTAGGAAAGAGGAAAAAAGTACTTCCTAGGTTACTCCCTGGTTATTTGTGAGGAGAATAAGTTATGTGAATTTGAGAAGTGCTGAAGGAGGATGTCTTGGAGACAGGTAAGAAGTCTGACCACTTTCATCCTTAAGGCAGTATGGGCTTTTAAATTGTGCTTGTAGCTGTGAACCTCATAGGTCTGTGTCCTCACTCAAGATCATGCGATAAGATGGAGAAACACAAGTTACATAATTTTTAAATATCTGCTCTGATTTAATTTTTTTATATAGCAACTCGCTTCTATGTGTAGGACAGGGTCAATAGCACAACCCAGAAGTTGTTTTTCATATACTGTATAACTGCAACTTCTCAAAAATAGTGTCCTCTTGACTCAGTTACCAATGGTAGTTTCCTAGAGCATTTAAACGGTGTGGGGCTAAAGTAAAAGGACAGTTTCTTGGAGTGAGACAAATGCAAAGCTAGGGGTTGTAGATATATTATTTTCCTGTTACTGGGACAAAAGGCCCAATTCCTGCTACTCCTTAGAGGATTTGCTTATTTTGGCTGAATCCTTTCAGAGGATTCAGTCTGTTGTTGCCTAGCTCCAAGGAAAAAGCAACCTGGCTGAAGGACGTGGCGCAGGATAGCTGCCCACCCTATGGCAGCCATGAAGTGCCGGGGTGGGGTGGGTAGGAACCAGACATGAGATCCTGACCTTCCAGGTCGTGACCCCTTTGACCTGCCCCTCTCCAAACAGGCCACATCCTCAAACATGAGACTTGGGGGGAGTGGCAATTAGACCTAAAGCCTAACAGTGGACATTTGACATGTTGAGAATGATGGTGTAGTAGGGAAATAATAGGAAGAGGAGCGTACTGGTTTGATTGCGGAGGGGAAATAGTTGATGACTTTTGGATCTCTGACCTAAAGGATGGCAAGGCCAATGAAAGGGCTTGAAACTAAATGTGAATGTGCTGGCTAGGGCATCAGAATGTGCATGTGTATATTAAATAAGCAACATAGACATGTTATAAGCATGTAAAAGCCTCACAAAGACAGTGAAAGTGTCCCTGCAATCATTGCCTTTCAATAACCCAGTCATAATTCTAGAGAAAATTGAGGTCACCAGATATATATTTATGAATGTGTTGAAAAATATTTTATGTACATAACTACATATTCTCTTCTTTTGCTATACAGAGGAAGGATTTTGAGTTTTTTTGTGTTGTTTTCATTTAATCACTAAGCCAGTTGGAAGTTATATGCTTGGATAAGAGACCAGCTCAGACCACCAGAACAGGGCAGAAAGTGACTCATTTTCCTGAGAGATTAAAAAGAGAAAATGGAGATATATTGTGGTGAAAGAATCAATCCATGTAATTATTAGGATGAGAGTCATTGTTGTATTTTTTGTATTTTGGGACATATAAAGATACTATGTCCTGCATCATGATACAAAATATAGTGAAACAGAGTAGGCATAACCGAATATGAGTCATGTAACTTCAGCCGAAAAGCCAATCCTTTTGAGCTATGTTAGAGTATAGTTTAGGTGAGCTGATAAGGAGTTACTGCATAATATTCTTTTTCAGAATTTCAGGTACTTTACTTCAAAGTTATGCTAAAGAAGAAGCAAGAAGCATTTAGCATAGAAGTTCCTATTATACACGCTCTGATGTGGCCCGACTCCCTCTTAAATTCTAATGCCTCAAGGCAAGTAGCTACTTTTTTTTTTTTTTTTAAATTCAGTTTTATATTTTTGAAGAAAATAAAACATTAGATATGATATACAATTTCACTAAATGAGATTATAGGAGTTCAACAATCACTGTTATATAGCATAGTTATCTGTAAATTAGTTGCTCAGATTACCAGAGGTAGGCATACAAGTGAGCCAAAAAATTAAAATGACAAAAATTAGACCTAACTGTTCATGTTCATAGACGAGTAGAAATAGCTACTCGGAAAGGAGAGGAACTGCTCCAAGGGAAGGAACAACTGGGAGGAGGAAATGGAGACGAGCAGAAAGAAGGGGGGACGTGCACACAAATGTGCCCACATTAGAGCGCGGACAATGGTACTGCTGGTTCCTACTGGCCAACTGAAAGCAGCTATGTTTTATCTATATTTGTGCTTCGCCTTTATATCCATGTTTAGAATGTGGTAGACCCTCTACAAATAAGTAGTAAAAGAATGGCCAGATGAATATATCTGTAAAAACCACCTGACCAGACTTGATGGCATATGACTTTAATCAAACCACTTTGGGAAACTGAGACAGGAGGATTATAAGTGTCAGCCCATATTGGGCAACTTGGTAACTTAGTGAGTTACCCTGTCTCAAAATTTTTTTTTTTTTTTTTTTTGTCTTTTTGAGACAGGATCTCGCTATGCAGCTCAGGCTGGCCTTGAGCTAACTTTTGTAGCCCAGGCTGGTCTCGAACTCACAGCGATCCTCCTGCCTCAGCCTCCCGAGTGCTGGGATTACAGGCGTGCGCCACCACGCCCGGCTCAAAATTTTTTAAAAAATTAAAGATATGGCTACATAAAGACCCTTTACTTTCCTGTTACTGGGACAAAAGGCCCAATTCCTGCTACTCCCTAGAGGATTTCCTAGATATGGCTACATAAAGACCCTTGTTTCAATATCCAAGGAGGGAGAAAAGAATCCATCAAACAACCAACTCATTACTCAGTGCCTTAATGATTGTACTTTTTAACAATGAATATTTCTACTTACACTGTGATTAAAATAGAAAAAAGGCATCGAAAGTCTAGCTTTTAGTGCTTTTCTATGGCAACATTTGATTAAATCCACTGTGGCAATTCTGATGTCACTTTGCTAGATTAAGATATTAATAAAAAAATTCATACCGCTGGGAGATGAGCCTGCGCACCCGCTGCGGGTAAGCCCCTGCGCCCCTCTGCCCCGCCTCTGCGTTCCCGCGACTAACTTCCTGTTCCAGCCCAGCCCAAACCCCACCGCTGGGAGCTGAGCCCACGCCGGCTGGGTCAGGATCCTTGGCCTGCCTTTCCTTTCCCCCGC
>PVJA010010399.1:0-21393 GCA_004027025.1 Myocastor coypus
AAAAAAAAAAAAAAAAAAAAAAAAAAAAAAAAAAAAAAAAAAAAAAAAAAAAAAAAATCCAGCAGATTTAATATTGGCATTCATCATCTGTCAATCCCTTCACATGTCCTTGAAACGAATTGAATTTGGAATTTTCAACATTTTCTGCATCAATAAAATAAGGTGTGGAATTAGATTTCTTCGTCGCCACACTGGACTTGTAATCGCCATTTGGACTGGGTTTACAAGATGGGGAAGTAGAGACATTTCTTGGCCAGAGTCTCTAACAGTACAGATGTAGAGGAGAGACTGAGATCACAAGAAGGCTGGCTGTTGACTGCAGGGCACTGCTGCCTGCCTTGGTGGTGGCATTAGTTGGATTTGGGACAGTAGAGGTGTTCTGGGAGGTGTTACCTGAAGGTGGCACTGCAACGGTTTGGTTTGTATAAATCTGCGTGGGTAGGAGCAGTGCCAGCAGCAGCAGCCCCAGCCTAGCCACCATCGCTCTGCCCATGTCCACTCCGTCGGTGCGCGGCACGGCTCGCTGGAGGCCGGGTGTTCGGAGGTCGGTCAGCTCGGACAGGCGCAGGGAGGTCTACCTGGCTTCTTTAAGAAAACTTCTGTTGACCTATTATTAGAATAAGTCTCCTAGAGCCTTAACCCTATTGCAGACATTTTTTTTAGCAGCATTTTCACTTTGAAAGACTGTAAAATGAGCTGGTTATTCTCATTGGCAACAATTATTCAACCTTTGAAGCTTTTAAAAGTGCCAGGAGTCCATTGGAAGTCACACTTAGAGAATTAATCAAATTGGGAGACAGTAGATAAAAAAAATCATTAATTCAGCGTTTTTCTCATGATTCAAAACGAGCCCATTCCAGAGGAGTTCTTAAAAATACATTGATGCCTTAGTTCATGATTTTACTTAATTCATTCCACAATTCTGGAAAAGATGGTGTTATGGTTTGTGCATAGGTGTCTCCCCAAAGCCTCAAGCAGTCACGGGGCAGCTTCTGGAATTTGTAATTGATTATTGTGGAAATAGGTGCTGCACCTGCTCTGCGGCAGGTGATTTGCATTTCAACGTAAGGAAGGAAGAGAAGCTAGCTGCTTGAGCAGCTGGCTCTCTCCCTGAGCTCTTAGCTGCCACTATGAAAGGTAGCGGGATGGCTCAGTGGTCTAAAGCGCCTGCTTGGGAAAGCTTGGACGGCTTCACGGACCATGGTTCGATCCCCGGCGCCACATGCTGCGCCAACCCTGCCCTCAAGGCGGGCTGAGTCAGCCATAAAAATGAGTGAATAAGCAAACAGTGATTCTGAAACAAGAAAATAAATAAATAAATAAATTAAAAAAAAAAAAAGAAAGGTATGAAAGGTTGCCCTCTGCCTTTTGCCAGTATGGTTTGAAATCAGCTGAGTATGGACTGAAACCTCCAGTAACCATGAGCTAAATAAACCTTTCCTTCCCTCATTTTGAGTCCCGGGTATTTGACCCACCAATGAGAGAAGAGTAAGACAGATGACCACTTTTGAGTTCATGCAAAAAAGATGGTTTCAGTGGTGTCTGCATCGCCCCCAATGCAGAGTTCATTGACAGAAACAAAATGTTGCCAAAAGCTTCTCTTTACAAAACAAATTGTTTGCAAATATAGCATTTATGAACTGAGGTACTGATGTATTTTCATCAGTGACAGTCTCAGCAGAATAAATGTATAACATCACAGGAGTTTGTATCATTAGAAGCCCTTCAAGCCTTTTTTTAAAATTTTTTATTTAAAAAAAAAATTTTTTTTATTTAAATGTATGAAAGTACGATCAAAGAATGGCTGTATACAAGATAGTCCTGACTGCTGTTTATTTCAAGTGCATTGGGGGTAGGGACTTTAGATAGAAAGGAAAACTGCACCACTATGTTCTAAATGGTTTGCTTTTTCCTTATTTTCATAGATGCTTGTCGCCAACATAGACTTGGGTCCTACTATTTTGGACATCGCTGGCTATAACGTGAACAAAACACAGATGGATGGAATGTCCTTACTGCCCATATTGGTGAGTATGGAGCCCTCAATCAATCCTGAACCAAAACTCTTAAATTCCAAGTTCTATAAAGACTTAAAAGACTGAATTTTAAAGCTGTTAAATTTGGGTGGCAGAGAATAGAATTTTTCTGGTACGATGGAGTTTTCTAAGGAAAAACACTATTGGAACACATGCAAGCTCTTAGAGTTCTATACATTTTTCTTCCCCTCTGTGTCCCTCCTAGAGGAATAATGGCAAATATTGTGAAGCTTTCAGTGACAGCAAATGGCCCACTACAGTCTGAATGCCATAAATAAAGACAAGTGACAAGCTGAGAAAATATCTGTGACATGCATGGAAAAGGACAATATGAGTTCTTGGAAAAAATTAATATACCATTAGAATACTAGACCCACCCCCCAAAGTGACTAAGCTATACATAGGAGAATTAGAAATGGCCATTAAGTGCAATTACCTCAGGGCTGATCAGAGAAAGGCTTGGGTGAAGGAGGCTTTGTCATGTTCAAACTGGCCAAGATTAAGAATAAAAATACCCCAAAATGAAAATAACCAGTACTTACAGAAGTCACAGAAATTAAAAATTATTCCTACAATATACATGGAAATATATGTAATATAAGAAGGCTAGTATAGAGTACACATGTTTGACAGTTTCATACAAGAAATTATGTATTTTGCCAGCACTGGCAAGATAGCTGAACAGAAAAGCACCTGCTTAGGCAAGCACAGGGACCACAGTTCAATCCCAAACTGTGCAGGTCCTGCCCCTAAGTGCACTGAGCTGGCTACCGGGCATGGTGGTGCATGCCTGTAATGCCAATACTGGGCAGGCTGAAAACAGGATCTTATGAGTCCAGGCTACATAGTGAGACCCTATATAATACATTCATTAAAAAAAAAAATTATACTGGAGAAACAAACCTATCCAAAAAATATTAGAGTATCTACTGTCCCTGGCACTGCACAGAGTTAGGTATACAAAAGTATCTGTAAATTATGAGAGAAATGAAACCCTATAAATATCCTCTAGAGAACTGGTTCAGTTGTGCACAATCAAACCTAGAATATTAAACCTACACTAAATGGTGTAGCTCTAAGGTCACTGCCTTGAGATGCCTGCCCTGGAGAGAAAAGGCTGATTCACCCCAGCACCTCATCCCTGCTAAACCTTTATGCGACTGTGCCCGAGCACAACTTGGAAAGGTCAGTAAGCACTAACCTGGCTTAGTCATCTGTGTTGGCTCTTCTGGGTCATAAAGTTCTGAGTGACTCTTACTCATTGATTTGTCTGATTATGTTATAACATATTATTCATACAAGACAATTCACATGAGTCACATTAGTTATGAATCACAATAAAAACCCATGAACCCACTACCCTACTGAAAATAAATTATCCCAGGCTGGGGATGTGTAGCGCTTGCCCAGCATGTGCAAGGTTAGGTTTAACCCCCACATCACAGAACAGAATAAACCCCTCAGTGTTGCCACTACTGGTGCTCCACTGAGTGCCATCCCTTGCCTGATCTATGGGGCAGCTATTCTCTTGCTTTTATTGTTTTGTTAAATTATCATGTAAGTCTCCCTAAAAAAGTCTACCTAGTTGGATTTTGAGCTCTAAAATCAGTACTAGGGATAATCTGGGGCTTTTTAAAAATTTGGTGGTGTTTCCAAGATTGGTCCATATTGGTTTTGCTGCCTAGTATCCTGTTGTCTAAATGCAGCATCACTTTGTTTTTTTGTCAGTCTTGGGCCATTTCTGGTATTCTAACTTCGTTGCATGAAGCTGTAGCATTTTTGGATGTGTCTCCCCATGACCTATGGTAGACACCAAGGATACAGAAACTTCACGTGTCACTATGTGTCTTAGTTACTTTTTACTTGTTGCTAGAACAAATACATGACGCTCAAAATAAAGGAAGGAAAGGTTTATTTAGCTCACAGTTTGTGGAGGTTTCAGTTCATACTCAAATTCTGTGCTAGCACACAGCTCCAAAGTGGTATGGCTGCGAAGATCAAGCTCTTCCAAAGATGAGGACTTCTCCAAGGAAGTGGGGCAGAGCTGGGCCCATGGCACAAAGTCTTCCTCAACTCTTTTTGCACACTTTTTGTGCTGAGTCACTCTGGGGTGGCTTATCTGGCCCTAAAGTGGAACCAATCCCATCCCAGGGCAGGCCCTCCACATCCTGCAGGATGGAGCCCCCAGAGCCCAGAATGAGCCAGTCCCATCCAGCCAAGCTTCCTCAAGTTGACACAGTGTATCACCTACCACAATCCACCCCTTGTCAACTATACACATGCTTCTAAGCCAATTTCCAGGTACATAGACATGCTTAAACATTTTACAACTTGAACATTGCATAGCATTAGAACCATGACATGTTGCCCCTGCCCCCTCCAATAGTCGTGCACATCCCTTTATGCAAAAAGCATTTTGGTCCAACTCTAAGAATTGCTGAAGTCGGGGCCTGGCAGGATGGCTCAGTGGTCTAAAGCGCCTGCTTAGGAAAGCTTAGGCGGCTGCAGGGACCGCAGTTCAATCCCCGGCACCACATGCTGCGCCAGCCCTGCCCTCAGGGTAAGCTGAGCCGGCCATAAAAATAAGTAAAAAAACCAAAAAGTTCTGAAACAAGAAAAATAAAAATAAAAGAATTGCTGAAGTCCTAACACTTTCAGCAATGCTGAAAAATCCAAGCCCCAAGCCTCCAAGAACTAAGGCAGACTCTTATCTGTGAGCCCCTGTACAAATGAAGTTAAACACTTCCCACATTCAAAGGCACAAGATAAGCACTGCCATTCCAAAAGGTATACACAATATGATACAGACAGTTGGGACCAGGGCAAGTCCAAAATCCAGAAGGGCAAACATTAAGTCCTGTAGTTCCATGTGGAACATCTGATGCAACCTGTAACAAGTTGTGAGCTCCAAATGTCTTACATGGCTCCACCCCTATGGCACTTCTGCTGGTAGCTCTCATGGCTTTTCTCTTAGGCCTTGCTCCCTTTTTGCAGCTTTTCTTAGACCATCCACATTCCTAGCTTTTTAAGACTTCTGAAGTTTCCTCTGAATAGGCTTCTCACAGCCCTCTCAGGGGCACATTGCCTGGCTTCCTAGGCCTTTGGAAATCTAGATGGAAACCTTTTAAACCTCAGAACTTCTGCATTCTGCATGCACCTAAAACCAGTGTTAGGTGGATGATGCCAAGGGTTGCTGCCACCTGGAGCAGTAGCCAGGCTTCCTTTACTCTAAGCTGTAGGAGTCGAGTGCTTGGATTGCTGAGCACTCTGACCCTGATTCCAAGGAATAAATTTTCTATACTGGTGCCATTCTGAAATCTGGTGTGGCCACTGTCTCCATTTTGGACTCTGGTGTGGCTGCTGCCTCCATTCTGGAACATGGGGTTCTGTGGATTTCTCCTCAAAGGAAAGTTCCTCACCCTTTTGATTCTGAGCCTACAAAGGGCAAGTACCTGCTACCTCCTGTGATGCCATCAGTACATCTTCTTTACTCCCCTATTCCTTCTCAGCAATGGAGATTCTCTCAGTTCTGTCTGCACAGTCCACAGCCTTCCTGGCCAAACTCACATTTTATATCATCCTTTTGGGCTCTTTGCTCTTCATTCTTAACATATATCTGGCTAAAAGCCCCCAACAACCACCACACCACTGCCCCAATATTTGGCTGCTTTGAAATTGCTTTTTCAGGATTAACTAGTCCACTGTGCTTAATTTCAGTCTCAGGCAAAGTCTCTGGACAGGAGCAAAATGCAGATAAGCCTGCCAATCCAATCTGTAGTCCAATGACCAATGCTGTCCTTCTTCCCAGCAGAAACCTCCTCAGGCAGGTCTTCTGGTCTGAGTTCTGACTAGAAACTCCTTTGTAGAACAGCCAAAGCGGGGGCCTGGCGGGATGGCTCCGTGGTCTAAAGCACTTGCTTGGGAAAGCTTGGGCGACTTCAGGGTCCGCGGTTCGATCCCCGGCACCACATGCTGCGCCAGCCCTGCCCTCGTGGCGGGCTGAGCCGGCCATAAAAATGAGTGAATAAACAAATAAAGGTTCTGAAACAAGAAAAAAATCTTTAGAACAGCCAAACCTTTTATAGCTCTCATGACCTCTCCAAATATTTGCTATCTCTGCTCATAAGCCATTCTTCATACCCAGGCTTCAAGCCAATCTTCTGGTCTGAGTTCTGACCAGAATCTCCTAAACAGAATA
The DNA here is from genome assembly GCA_004027025.1 of Myocastor coypus. Taxonomy (NCBI): domain Eukaryota; kingdom Metazoa; phylum Chordata; class Mammalia; order Rodentia; family Myocastoridae; genus Myocastor; species Myocastor coypus. Next base: position 6,235 of record PVJA010010399.1, read on the forward strand.
GCGGAAGCTCTTCCAGTTCTTTGCTTGTAGACGATATCTCTGAACCTTTCTTATCTCTTCCCATAAGTTATTTCCAAAAGCTTGTAATCCACATTGTCAGGTATAGCCACAGCAGCAACTCCACTCCTGTGGTACCAAAACCTGTCTTAGTTAATTTTTACTTGTTGCTGGGACAAATACCTGATGCTCAAAATGAAGGAAGGAAAGGCTTATTTAGCTTACAGTTTGTGGAGGTTCCAGTTCATACTCAAATTCTGTGCTGGCACAGAGCTCCCCCAAAGTGGTATGGCTGCAAAGAGAAAGCTCCTCCAAAGATGAGGACTTCTCCAAGGAAGTGGGGCAGGTCCAGGCTGTGCTGGGCTGATCCCACAAAGTCTTCCTCAACTCTTTTTATACACTTTTTTGTGCTGAGTCACTCTGGGGTGGCCCATCTGGCCCTAAAGTGGAACCAATCCCATCCCAGGGCAGGCCCTCCACATCCTGCAGGATGGGGCCCCCACAGCCCAGAACCAGCCAAGCTTCCTCAAGTTGACACAGTGTATCAGCTGCCACACTATGTGATTTTGCGGAATGGTCTTACTAATTTACAGTGCCACTGTCAATGAAATTGCCGCTAAATTCCTTTAGTTCTGTATGAAATTGTCACACAGCTTGTCAATCTAGTGCATGAAACATCTTTGGCCTCACTGTGCATTTATTACTGTAGTGAATCAATGTTAATAGTTTAATTTGCATACAGTTCCCTAGCTTAAAATATAACATTCATGGTTTTTGGTCGATACACAGAATTGCTCAGCTATCACCATGATCTGACTTCAGAACTTCTTGTCATCCGACCAAGAAACCCCAGCCACACCATGAGTCAGTCGCTCCTCTGTGCTCTCCAGCCCACCCTGGAGCACCCGCTTACCTACTTAGTCTCTAGGTTTGCCTAGCCATTGCCCGTTTTTACATTGCATTATCCCTTTTGTGTTTCTTCGCTCATGAAATGCCTCTGTATTTGGACTTCGCATGTTCTATTAATGGCTGATCCTTTTCCTTTGAGAACACAGGACTCGAACACATTCCTTTGAATGCTAAACATAGAGCTCAGGGAAGAGCACTCCTGGGCTTGCTCCCCAGAACCACCCATAGAACCAACCAACAAACAAAAACATCTCCTAACTGTAAGGTTAGAAAGCTACTGTCTTCCATTTCTTTCTAAACATTGAGATTCTGCCTCTGAACATCCCAATCCTAGATATATCTAGAGCTGATTTTCTTCTGTGGCTTGAATCAAAGATAGAAAGATAGAGTTCTTTTTTTTTTTTTTTTTTCCTCTATAGTATTCAGTTGTTGCTTTTGTTACACAGATCTATCCTGGTATCAGTATCTTTTTGTCTTTTAAAACTTTACTGTAACTTTTTTTTGTATGGGTTCTTCTTATTAGCAGGACCTTAGCCACCTCTCTTCTAAATAAACTTCCAGTCAACTTTTCAAGTTACCTCAAAAATGTTGGACAACTGTACGAAATGTATTTTTAACTAAAAAAACCTTAGATTTTTAGGATTAAAAATTACTCTGCTAGGGGCCCGGCAGGATGGCTCAGTGGTCTAAAGCACCTGCAGGCAGCTGCAGGGACCGCAGTTCAATCCCAGGCACCACAGGGCAGGCTGAGCCGGCCATAAAAATAAATAAACAAACAAAAGTTCTGAAACAAGAAAAAAATTAAAATAAAAAAAAAGAATTTATAAAAAAAAAATTACTCTGCTATACATAATTAATTTCTCTGCAGTTGTCCTCTTATCCTCGTCATGATTTATTTTTGAGGTTATTCCTGTGAAATACTAGTGTATTAGTTCAACTGAATAGCCATATGTGGCTATTTAAGTTAACTAAAATAGAATGAAAATTTTCAGTTCATTACACTAGCCTCACATTGCTCCATGGGGCATTCCAACAGCATGGATACCAAACTTCTGGTCAGAAAGTGCTGCTGAACCAGAGCAACCTACGGCCCAAATCTAGCCCACCGCATTGTTGAGAATGAAGTTGCACCAGCATTCAGCCACACTCAGTTCATTAGATCTGACAAACTGTATAAGCATGGAACCTAAATATTTACTCTCTGACCTTTCCCAGAAAAAAGTTAACCCCTGTGGACCATGAGTCTCAAACTTGACCATTAGAATCACCTAGAAAACAAATACTAGTGCTGGGTTCTGCTTCTAGACTGTGAATTAGCGTGGGATATTGGCTTTTTAAGCTCCCTCTGTAATTCTAATGTATAGTATTTTCAAGGCTGACTGATGTAGCCTTCCAGGTACTTTCTCCTGTGGACATAAGACCCTCAAATGTGAGTTTTGAGTGGTGGTTGCCTGTGTGAAATAAGCTTCGCCGTGACGCCCAGCTTCTGAAGCTCATGTCTGGCACCATGCAGACTCCCTAAGGTGGTAGCGCTCCGGTAGTTCTTGCTTACTCATAATTTGTGAGCCCTGTAGCTGCACGGGGTTTTTCAGGTTTCAGTGTAGAACACAGAGTTAGGAAACAGTTCTGTCTCTGCTTTTTCTTGACTTTGCACAAGCTAGCACCCATTGCGACCTGTGTTTATCTTGTTTTCTCTGAACTATTCATGGAGCTGCCTCTACCAGCAGTACCTGTGGGGCTTGGCAGCTCATTTGCCCCAACTCCATAAAGGCTATGAGCTTGCTTCTGATACTGCTGGGCCCAGGACCACACTCTGAGGCTTTACCATGCACGGAAGGCACCTGAGGGTCTTACTAATTCAGATTTGGGCTCACCTGGGCCAGTGCAGGGTCTGAGCAAAAGCACTGCAGTCAAGCACCCACCCAGCCTTTGATTCAGAGGGCTTTAGACCACTGGTGGGAAACCTCAGCAGTCACCACACTGAAAGCACTCAAAGATTTGCCATCATTCATTCCCTCTCTCGCTCTTCTCCTTGCTTGTCTGTTTTAAGGTACAGTGGGGTTTTTTTGTTTGTTTGTTTGTTTTTGTTGTTGTTTTGTTTTTTGTTTTTTTGAGATAGGGACTATGTAGTCCAGGCTGGCCTTGAACTCAACAGCAGTCCTCTTGCCTCAGCCTTCTGAGGGCCAGAATTACCAGCATGTGCCACCCACATAGGACATTACTTCCCTACTCCAAAGCCTCCCTTCTCTGTCACCTGTCACCTGACAGTCATTTACTTTCGGAGATGGTTGTCACTGTATTACTGTCCAGGTTGACTTTGAACTGAAGGGCTCAAGTGATCTGCCTGCGCCAGCCTCCTGAGCAGCCAGGACTACATGCATGGGACAACTGTGCCAGCTTGCCTTATAGACCAGATGTGCAGCCTGATGTTCATGGCTTCTTCCTGTGTGCTCCCCAGGCCTCCTTCCCATCCTGTGCCCCTTCCTTGTCTGAAAGCTGGTTTCATGAAACCGCTGCTCTTCCATCCTGCCGTACATGTGTCTCATCCACCACTTGTTCCAAGTTCTTCCTGCTGTTGCCACTTCCATGCCTATCCTCAACTTTCACATTTCAAATGCTGCCATTTCTTTCTTTTCACACCCCAGATGTACTGTGGATGATAAGTTAATGTGAGGATTGTCCTTTAGTTCTGGGGCACCCAGAACCTCTTATAGCCCTCAGCATATCAGTCCTGTTTAAATTTTGCCTCTGTCTTGTCCTCATGTGTATTAGGTATTATGTTCTTTGGTGTAGGACAGTTATGAAATGTACTGTGATCAGTACACACAATGGCTACATTTTAAAAATACCAGTAATACCAACTATAATGCCAGCACTCAGGAGGCTGAAGCTTGAGGATTGTCACACATTTGAGGCCAGGCTGGACTACATAGTGAGAGCCTGTCTCAAAACCATAACCAAAACATCAGTACAGTAAAAGACATGCATGCAGTCATAAATTCCCCTCAGAAAACTCCTTACTTCACACACACACACACACACACACACACACACACACACACAAGCATACACACGCTGGTCCCATCATTCTTGCCTTTCTCTGAAACAGCTCAGGAAGTCTCTTTTGTGAGATCTTTACATGTGTGATTAAAAATACTGTGAAGTTGATGGGCGGGGCGACAAGTGTTTAATCCTAGCACTTGGGAGGTGGAAGATGGCCCTGAAATCGGGGCCAGTCCAAATCTACATAGTGAGACCCTGTCTAAAAAAAACAACAGTACCATGGATTCTGCTGCTGAGCGCCATCCAGTGGTGAGGCGGGCCCATAACAGCATGGCATGGTGTGCAAAGTCAAAGTGACTCTGAGAGGTAAATGTTTGAAACAGTTCAGGACGTTGCTGCAGGCACAACAGTGCAACTGGAAATGTGAAAGAGAACTCCCAGCACGGCTTCAAAGGGTGGCACAAATGATAGGATGAGTGTGTTCCATGTGAGGAGCAATATTTCACGCGGAATATAAACATTCAGTATTTTTTTTTTTTTTTTTTTTTTTTTGCTACATCGCGTAAGTGGTATGATCTGAATGGAACAATTGCCCAGTGAGTTTGAGTTTTAATTAGCCACATTGCTGGTTTCCATTGCAAGCCTATTTCACAGAAGTCGTCTTGGGAAGGGACTATTAAGTGTTCAAGCATGTGACCCTCACTTGAAGGCTCTGTACATACTGAACACAATGCTCAGCAAGTTTCATGTGCATTCAGTTTAGCCATTACCTTTAGACACTAGATGAACACTCTTGTTGAGTCCCAAGTTCCCTTTGGCAGTAGGACAAGAATACTGTTATCTCTCACAATTGCATGCCTTTGCTTTTCTTTCCTAGAGAGGTGGCGGTAATTTGACTTGGCGATCAGATATCCTGGTGGAATATCAAGGAGAAGGCCGCAATGTCACTGACCCAACCTGTCCATCTCTGAGTCCTGGAGTATCTGTGAGTAGTAGCTTGCAGTAGACAGCTTCTTAATACAGCACACCAAGAACAAGTGTTGAAACCCATAAGAATCACTCTTGTGTCATCCGATTGTGGGAGATAAGATTGACAAAGGTAATACAGCAATCTGAAAATGATGTTGCCCACTTAGCAGGAAGCCTGCTTTGGTTTCTTTTGATAGCAAAGTCATGTATCTGCGCACACTCTTAGCAGTTCTCTTCCAATTCCTTTCAGTGGCTCACCATCTTCTGTTAGGGATGGCTTTGCTGGCATCTGATGAAAAGACGGGTTCCCATTTTTGTGATGGCACCATGCATGTCTTGCATTGGTAGCAGCCCACGCCAGTCACAAAGGTGACATCTCTTTGGAGAAACAGAAACAGGCTTTCATTTGAATTTGATTCTTCTAACAGTAGAAGTAGTGATAGAGTAAAGCACCAGCCCACAGTGGAATAACAGCCTGTGGAAGACAAGATGAAGCATGTTACAGTTATTTGTGTTTGGTGACAACGGTCTTGTATGACTTACCTGGCTGAGGGCTGGCCAGATAGCTCAGCAGACTAAAGTGCTTGCTTAGGCAGAGTGCAGCAGCCCGGGTTCGATCCCCGGCATGTTTGCCCCTCCCCTAGGGGCACGTTGAGAAGGTGATTGAGACTGAGCATGGTGGTGCGCACATGTAACCCCACCACTTGGGAGGCTGAAAACAGGACGACCACTATGAGTCCGATCTATGTAGTGAGACCCTGTACCAAATACATTAATAAAATAACTTATATAGCTGGGTGTGATGTTATAATCCCACCACTTGGGAGGCTCAGGAAGGATCGAGTTCAAAGCCAGCCTTGACTATATGATGAGTGCTTGTCTTTAAAAAAAAAAATCAAATAAATAAATGACTTGTCTGTAGGTGATTCTACAAAGCTCATCTTAGCTTTTGTCATCTTCTCTTCTAGGGTGATAGTTCTTGATAGTCCTTAAAGAGACTCATTTGAGTATTTCTCCTCCTTGATAATCCTTATACCTTACAGGTGCTCAGCACAACTAATTCTTGACAGGAGATTAGCAGACAGGGTGGCAGGCTTATAAATGGCAGACACATGTGTATTTCCTTTGTCAAGTTAGCTGTCAGTGAAGAAAAGTGCTTCACTTCTGTTTTCGACTCATTGGCTTCTCTAGAAGGTTTCCCCATTTCTGTCACATTCGTCCAACTTGGTTGCCTCTGTAAGCAGCTAGGTTTTAGTTACCATGGAAGAAGGGTCAGATTCATTTAACTTTTTAAATATGTCTACAGCAATGTTTCCCAGACTGCATTTGTGAAGATGCTTATAACAACACCTATGCTTGTGTGAGGACAATGTCACCTCTGTGGAATTTGCAGTACTGTGAGTTTGATGACCAGGAGGTAAGAGGGATGTCTGCCTGCACCTCTCCCATTGTGTTGTGTCCCATCTCTATACCTCAGCTTAGGGTCCTTTAGTGAAGCCCATGCTTTGTTTCTCTGTGATCCTTATGGGTGGGGTTTCTGCTCATACCACTACCCACTTCCCTGGTGGCTGGGATAAAAGCAAAGCACTGCAATTCCCATGAAGGTGAGAACTAGCATATTTCCTAGAATGCTGACCAACAACTGACTTACCAAGAAACTGCTGGTCTCCCACTGGAGGCCTGTGCCTCTCAAACAGATTAAGTGAGGGCAAAGGCCCAGGGGCACCATCCTTGGGAGCCAGCAAAGGTGAGTGCAGATGATATGAGGGGGCATACGGGCCCAGTCCTGGTCATCTGCTATGGGTGTGTGCCCTCCTGCCTGCCCCACACCCCTCCTCTGCCCCCCAGGCAGCTGGTCTCTGCTTCCCAGAACTGACTCACCTGCTGTTCCACGTGCAGCTCAGCACACACCAGGCCACAGCAAGTTCCCCTCAAGCTCAATTCTTGTTCCTTTCCCACAATATTTTTCAGCTCCTAGCATAGCTGGCCCATCAGAGGGCCTGGAGACAAGAGGCCACTTGCATTTTTGCTGTATGCGCTGGTCTGGGGGCAGCTACATAAAGCCATTCTAAGCAGCATTTGTGTACCGATGTCTAGACTGTCACCAGACTCTGCTTTTAAAAAGAGCATACAGCCAGAGAAGGAAGTCCTGCCACTAGGCATATCGAATGTGAGAAGTAATCCCTCCCCGATTGGTGTTACACACCCACAACTACTTTTTAAAATAGGAAAACAGCATTTGTATAACAAAAGTTAGGGCACTTTGCCCCCACATTCTCATTTTTCTGAGCCTTGCCTTCGCATGTTAGCTATCACTGTTCGTGACTAAGTCTATATGAGACCTTGCCCTGGAGGCCCTGTCTGCGTTCTGTGCTACGGCTATGAGAGGGTGGGATGTGTCCTCCCTCTGCATTCCCCACTGCCTGAGAGCATAGGGTGTGCAGGTGGCCCCTTCCGTGGGGCTTCTGACCCATGTGAGCCCTGGCACAGACGGACTGCTGCTCCTAGCATAGCTGGCCCATCAGAGGGCCTGGAGACAAGAGGCCACTTGCATTTGGGTTTATCTGCCTCCTGCCTTCCTGTTTAACTCACATTAGGAGTATCTGCTGAAATGCAACCCTGGCCTGTGGTTTTCTTTCACCCTGTAGGTGTTTGTAGAGGTCTATAATCTGACTGTAGACCCAAACCAAATCACTAACATCGCTAAAAGTATAGACCCAGAGCTGCTGGGAAAGATGAACTACCGGCTGATGATGTTACAGTCCTGTTCTGGAGCAACCTGCCGTACTCCAGGGGTTTTTGATCCTGGGTAAGTTTCCTGTCTGTGTCACCAAATTGTAGTGATTCTGCTCTTCTAGACAACAAGGGAGTGCGATGGGTCATTTTTCCTTTGAGGGGAGCTGTCTATTCCACTGTAGAGAGAAGGCTGTGTCCTTGCTCCTTGGCGACTTGAAACCTTAGCTCTCACTGCCCTCTGCTGCTTTAGCTGCAGGCACAGCCCCACTGCCACATGTGGCACTCTTTTTCTTCCCCTTCTGTGATTCTTGTCATGGTACAACTTGAGTGACAGATCTTTGACACTCTTCCCACAGCTTTCTCAAAACGCCAGGTATAGAAAATAGAATATTTACAGTAAGTTTCATACCTCAAACATAGGTAAAAATAAGTGTAAGCTTATAGATCAGCCTTATGTGGAGGCAGAAAAGATGTCTCTCATCTGCCAGCCCAGATTCCTTCTACTCACACAGTGGCCTAACAAGCAGGATGCTGGTGGCCATGATATCAGGCATGTGAGCTGCTAAAGCAAGAAGATGGTCACTTATTTGAGGATTATAAGGTTAAAAACCATAGTGTCACTGGGAAAAGTTCGTTTCAGTTTATTCTTGCTTGCTTATTTGGTATAGGGTACTCGCTACACAGTTCGGACTTGTAGTGATCCTCCGGTCTCAAGCTCCCTAGCACTGGGATTATAGGCGTGCCCCACAATGCCCAGTTTCAGTGGCCAGCATGCACATCCAGGGTGCTGGGGCCAGCACAGCATGCGGTACCAGGGAGATCAGCCCTGGGTCCCTGCAGTTGCCAGGCAGGCGCTTCTTCTCCATCCCTCAGTTCTTATATGATGTAGGAAAGAGGGAATTGATGTCCTAAGCTGATGGAAAGCTGTAACTTACTCAGCCATGTGTATGTGGGAGTGTTGGAACACAGCTGCACATTCCTGTACATAGGGTTGAGGGCCACTTCCACATCTCCATGGTAAAGTTGTGTAGTTGGAATGCTGTATAGTCTCACTTCCCTAAAGTATTTTTGATCTAGCTCTTTACTAAAATGTTGGCCAATCACAACTCCCAAATAATGGTGCCACAAGCCAGTATAATTTTTTATATTTGCCATGTCCACGCTCAAGCTGCCTTTAAGATTTATTCTCCCTCTCCCCTTGAGCCTTGAGTGGTGAATGAGTGGACCTGTCATTTTGTACCATACATTGCACATCAGTGCCACGCTGTCTTATTGGTTGCCAGAGGAGCCCCCGCAACTCATAAGCCAGGTTCAGATACACATCTGAGGTGCACACTTGTGTTCCTTCCTGCCAGTCTGTGTCTTACTGTGCAAGAGCAGGGAGCTGTGGAACAAACAAAATTAGTTGCTCTGTGCCTCGTGTCAAGATTAACCTTAGAGGGGCTGGGGAGATAGCTCAGTAGAATAAGCGCTTCCCTGGCAAGCACAAGGGCCTGAGTTCAATCCCCAGTTCTGCAAAGAAAAGAAATAAGATTAACCTTAGGTTTTTCTCCTTTTAGCTTACATTACATGATTAATGCTTGCTGGCTTGCAGGAAAAACGTTCTTAAGTCCTCATGTTTTATACTACAAATTTTCCCAGGAGATTCTCCTTGGGTGATCTGTTTTTTTATAACCCTTCATGCTAACCACCTCACGCACTAATATTCTGCTGAAGTACTTACTTCAGTTCTGGCCACTTAATGTAACATCCTTTTTTTGTTGTCTTCAGGTACAGGTTTGACCCCCGTCTTATGTTCAGCAATCGTGGCAGCATCAGGACACGAAGGTTCTCGAAACATCCTCTGTAGTCTGGGGTGCAATGTACACAACTGGATCCCCGCACACCTCGTTCTGATGATGTGAGCATAGATGTCTGTTGGTCATCTTTGGGAACACACCTGGAAGCTGTGGACTGGCTTTTTTAAGTCCTGTTTGAAAAACAACCCAGTCAGCTGACTTCCTTGTGCAACTTGTTAAACTGTGAACTCTGCCCTTGAGTCAGGAGTGACTTTCCTTGGTCTTCTCAGATAGTACTGAACTCTCCTGAGGTCTTTGTTCCTGCCATTTCCTTTCTGTGCTGGGGCCACAATTCCTGATTATTCACTGTGTGGTCAAAGTCTGAATTTGTAAACCTATACAGGTAAATATCATTACTTCAGGACAAAAAAAGAAGGAAATTTGTAATAATAGCCTGACCTAAATGTTATGCAAAGAATCTGCATAACATTTCAGACTCTGCACTATCAAAATTACTAGCATCACATGGCTTGAAGAAAAACCATCAGCGTTGAGTCATCTGATTAAGAACAAGTTCCATTGTTTTTAAATAAGTAGAGATGAATTGTTCATAAAATCTACCACAGTATGATAAACTAAGGTGGCACACTCAAAAAACATGTCAACCAAGCTCTGTTCATTTCTTTGGGGTTCTGGGCTGGTGCTGCACTGACAGCAGTGAGCTCTGGTAAAGGCTAATTCCAGGTAACGTTGAAGGAGACAGTGACTGCTTTCTGGCAGCAGCTGATACCATGGAGGGCTGGTCAGCACTAGCAGTGTCACAGAAACAGTTCTGGCCTTGAAACTTCCTCCTCAAAACAGGCTGAGCATAGTGTGGAGGAGACAGACCAACCAAGGCGAGGGCTCTTGTGTTTGCTGGGAGCCTGGATGGGGCTCTTGGGTTACTTGTAGGAAGTGCCTATCCTGCAGTGCTGGTGCAATGTGTGAAGTCGTTGTGACTGTCTGCCTTCTGCTGTCACCATTCTCTTCATTTAAGATACACATATTTCTTCTAATTGATGCAATGTATCAACTATGTTTCCCATCTTCTTTTCAGATAGGTTCTTCCTATCTTAGACTGTGTAATTAGGGCTCTATTTACTAGACCCATGTCAAGTCAGATCTGCTTGGTTTTTCTGGTTAGCATGCCTACATATTTTGTTTCTTGGCTTGGGAAGACTAATTTCATTTACAACATTTTCTTCAAAGGCTAATTAGGGGGCCTGGCAGGATGGCTCAGTGGTCTTAAAGCGCCTGCAGGCAGCTGCAGGGACCGCGGTTCAATCCCCGGAACCACATGCTGTGCCAGCCCTGCCCTCAGGGCAGGCTGAGCCAGCCATAAAAGTAAATAAACAAACTAAAGTTCTGATATAAGAAAAAAATAAAATAAAAAATATTTTATGGGCCCGGCGGGATGGCTCAGTGGTCTAAAGCACCTGCTTGGGGAAGCTTGGGCGGCTGCAGGGTCCGCAGTTTGATCCCCGGCACCACGTGCTGCGCCAGCCCTGCCCTTGGGGTGGGCTGAGCCGGCCATAAAAAATGAGTGAATAAACAAAGGTTCTGAAACAAGAATAAAAATAATAAATAAATTTTAAAAAAATAAATTAAAAAAAAAAAAAAAAAAAAAGGCTAATTAGGACCAAGTGTGGTGGGAATGCCTATAATTCCAGCAATTGGGAGGCTAAGGCAGGAAGATCATTGTTGAGTTTGAGACCTTCCTGGGCTAGAAAATGGGCACCAGGCCAACCTGAGCTGCATAGTGAAACTATCTCAAATAGACCAAAAGAAAAGGAAAAAAGAAAAAAAGGCAAATCATTGGTACAGACAAGAGGGGAGAAAGCTATAGTTTTTATACCCTGTTCAACTCAGGCAATAAATGATTTTAGCTTTAAGGCTTTCTGTTGAGCTTTAAGCACTTTGTAAGGCATGGCTACAGTACCTTTTCTATCAGAATTGAAGATGGCCATGGTGGCTTTATAGCCATTGGGTTTATTACTTTACCTCATGTCTCCCAGCAACTGTGGTGATGATCTAGATCTGAAAAGGCAAGGGGAATGAACACTTCTGCTGTGAATATTTGAGAAGCCCCCTCCAATGTACCTGAAAGCAAGCTACAATGTTGAATATGGGTATTGGCCTTATTCTCCACTTCTAACATTTTCGATCAACTTTAACATTAATGAAGGTTATCCATAGTTATTCCCAAATAAAAAGCTATCTCTCACCATGTCTTGGACTGTGATGTCATGTCATTGAGCTTTATGATGCTAGCTTTTAAAAGCAGGTGCAGTCATCAGATGACTAGGCCAGCAACTAGCAGTGTCTGCCACAGGCTCCTACAGTCAGCTCACATGTTTGGGTGGGATGTGGTGAGGCTCTCTGCATCTCTCTTAGCATTGGTACCTTTCTTACCTAGTCCTTCAGTAAAGAGACATCAGTGTATTATATCTTAACAGGCTGCAAAAGGCACTGATGTTTTCAGAGAAGCCCACTTCCAAGGGGTTCACTTTGTTCTTAATTCTAGTGATTTGAATTGTGATTATTTTCCTTTTTAAGAAGGTCTGGTCCTTACCTGTTGGTGTCCTTTGGCAGAGGACCACAAATCATTCAGATGAACGGCAGCCTTGGGAATGAAAAGAGATTTTGCCTTATGAGACTCCCTTTTACAAAATTGTCCTTCAGTACAGTTTCAAAGTAAAGAACATACTTTTAAGTATCTGTAAGCTTGACCAATGGTGCTGTTGCAAATACATTTTAATTACCTTAGGATTTTTGCACAAAATCATAACCATGATATCTTAATCTGTAAAACTGTTTATTTTTAAGTAAATTAAGGATTAAAGCTTTTTAATGAAACATAAGTTGCCCTAGAATTCTTAAAATGAATTAAACTGACCCACTACTAGAAGTAGATGGGCATATTTGAGTTCTTAGGTTTTTCTACCACTTGATTCCCACCAAATTATGTAAATTCCTCTGTTTACATCGTTTGTTGGTAGAAATTAATCTGCTCTGGCTCTGTGTCATCGCAGTCATTTCACTTAGAAAGTGCCCTTCAAAGGACCCTGTTCACTGCTGCACTTTTCAATGAATTAAAGTTTATTTCTGTTCTAGTGAGAATGTGTCATTTGTTTTAGTCCATAAGTAGTAATGCTGACAAGTTCCTTCACTTTTGATGCTTTTGTTTTGTCATTTACCCTTGGTAAAAGTTATTCATTTCCTATGCAGACTCTGTAGTCTACCTGGATAGTTCTTCTATTGTCCCTGCTCATAAATCCAAATAAAGCAACATGTAGCTAAGTATAAGGTCCTTCCCAGTTAAGTCATAATTTACAGCTCTGGAAAAAAATCTTACCTTGACTGGCTTTCAAGTCAATAAACCAGGCTCACCAGAAGCTTTTTGCCCTGATATCCAGGTGTTTGCTCTATTGCCTTCCAGTGAAGGACTTCTTACAAGGGTCAACAGACTTCTTTCTTAAATAGGGAGAAAGCTATTTAGGCATGGTGGCCTAAGCAGAAGTAGGAGGATCAGAAGTCCAAGCCCATTTTAGATTACAATTTAATGAGACCCTGTCTCAAAAAATGAAAAACTTCCAGAAGATATACTTACTTAAAATATATGCAGGCCAGGAGTGGCGGCAAGCAACCAACCAATGATCCAAACACTAAGAAGGCTGAGGCTAGAGGATTGCTGTGAGTTTAAGGCCAGCTTCAACTGCATAGCAGAACCCTCTGAAAAAACAAAGTATATGCAGCAGAATAAACTAGTGTGCACACAGAATATCAGATCTAGAAGACAAGTTTGTATTAGCAATCATCAGATGAAAGCTTTCTTAAAAATAGTAAGGGACCACAAAAAAAATCAACCCAACAGTTGGTGAAATGCAAAGAATAACAAGATCAACAGGAATCAATGAAAAATATCAGAAGATAGCACAAAAGACATAAAAGTCCTGTTCAAAAAATGGCATTTAATAGGTATGTGAGGCATACAGAACTCCAGTTAGTCATGGACAGAGAAAAACAACACTAAGGCATATATTAGTGCACAAAATCAACACAAGAACAAAATACTAAAAGCTTTTGCAGAAATGATTCGCCTATAAAGGAAAACCTGTCAGAATCACAGCAGACTTCTCAACACAAACCCTCAAGTCAAGAAGAGCTTGGACTAAAATGTCAAGCCCTAAAAGTAACCTCCAACTCAGATTGATGTACCCCACAAAACTTTTAAAATTCATGGAGAAATGACTTCCATGATTATTAAAAAAAAAAAAAAAAAAAACACCAGAAGTAATTCATGACCTCCAAAACAGTACTACAGAAAGTTTTGAAGAGCATTCTTGAAAAAGACAAGATAATTCCATGTATTCCAACTGAATGACTACCAGGCAAGGCAAGCAATTAGGCAAAAGAAAGGAAACAGCAGGAAAATAAGCCTTGAGTCAATATATATCAGTTATAAGTATCAGTGTGGCCAGGCATGATGGTGCACATCTTTAATGAAATTGAAAGGAAAATAATGTTCCCAATCTCAACTCAAGGCAAAACCAGGATCCAAACAAAAAGACAGTAATCCCAACACTTGGGATAGTGAAGCAAAGGATTGTTGCAAGTTTTGAAACCAACTTGGGCAATAAAGTGAGCTCAAGGCAAGCCTGAACTCCATAGTGAGACCCTGTCTCAAAAACAAAAAAGAAAAAAGGAAAAAAAAATCAATGTAAATGGGCTCAATTCACCAAAATAGATCAAGAAACAAGACACAACAATATGCTGTATACAAGAAACACATTTAACTCAAAAGGAAAGGTACAGACATTGTCAACCTATACTCTGATGAATAATGCTGAAGAAATGGACTAATTTCTAGATACATATAAATTACCAAAGCTGAATAAAGTAGATACAAAATTCTAAATAACCTAGTATCAGCCAATGAAATTGAAAATTACCAATGAAGAAAAGCCCAAGTCTTGGCAGATTCGCTATTGAATTCTACAGGAAATTTAGAAGTAATTATTCTTCAATTCTTTAATGAAATTGAAAGGGAAACAGTATTTCCAGTCTCACCTCTGAAGGCAAAACCAAGGAAGGATCCAACCAAAAAGGCAATGACAAGACAATCTCTTTAATAAACCTAGATGTAAAAATTCTCAAAAAGATACTGGCAAACAGTGCATGGGATCATCAAGAAAAACCCTTAACAAAGTAGTATTTAGATGCAGAGGTGGTTCAAAATACAAAAGTCAAATGTAACACAACAGGGCCAAGGACAAAAATCATATGGTCATCTCAAACATAGAAGCTTCTGACAAAGTCTAATCATTTAAAAAAGAATATAACCTACAGAACATTGAAATAGAAGGTCTTTATCTCAATCTGATAAAAGCTATCTGTGACAAACCAACAGCCAAATCACACTACATGGTCAAAAGCTGAAATTTTTCCTCCAAAATCAGGAACAAAACAAGGACTCCGCGGTATGACCACACCTGTTCAGTATAGCTGTGGAAACATTAGCCAGAGCAATTAAATAAAAGAAGGCTAGCCATTCACGAAATGCAAATCAAAGCAACAGATACCATCTCACCCCAAGAAAGAATAGCTACTATAAAGAAATCAACCAACAATAAATGTTGGAGAGGCTGTGGGGAAAAAGGAATGCTTCTCCACTGTTGGTAGGAATGCAGACTGGTACAACCATTATAGAAAGCAGTGTGGAGACTCC
>PVJA010010399.1:21493-57597 GCA_004027025.1 Myocastor coypus
AAAAAAAAAAAAAAAAAAAAAAAAAAAAAAAAAAAAAAAAAAAAAAAAAAAAAACAACTAGAGCTGGAAATCCCATTCAATCCTGCTATCCCCCTACTGGGAATTTTTCCCAAAGAACTGAAAACATCATATAGTGATATCTGTGCACCTATGTTTATAGCAGCACAATTTGTGATAGCTAAATCCTGGAAACAACCAAAATGCCCATCATCTGAAGAATGGTTGAAAAAGATACGGTATTTTCGTAAAATAAAATACTATTCAGCTATAAGGAATGATAAACTATAAGACTTCATATATAAGTGGATGTATCTTGAACATATACTCATACGTGAAATAAACCAGACCTACATATGCAACTATCATACAGTCTCCCTACTTTAAGGACTCAAAAGAAAAAATAAATAAAATTTGGGTGGCACCAGGAATCAGTCTCAGGACCCTACGTTTTCTGCAGTCTCAACCCCTATAATTTTTTTTTTTTTTTTTTTTGTCTTTTTGAGACAGGATCTCACTATACAGTTCAGGCTGGCCTTGAGCACACTTTTGAAGCCCAGGCTGGTCTCGAACTCTCACTGATCCTCCTGCCTCAGCCTCCCCAAGTGCTGGGATTACAGGCGTGCGCCACCACGCCCAGCATTTTTTTTTCTTTAGAAGAGTGACTTAAATACAAAATGCAATTGGAAGAGTTAAAAAGAAATTAATGTTTACTGAAAGTGTTAATGTTTAATTGTTTGATAAGTCTTACCTATGTCTGTTGATCTATACTGATTTGTTGATAAAATATGTAAGGCAACCATTGTTAAATTTTTCTTTTGAAATTCTATACTCTTGTCACTTTTTTTTCTATTTTTGTTTCTGCTATTTTTACTCTTAAAAGCATAATAAACAAACTGAAAGGATTAAAAAAAAAAAAGAAGGAATAAGGAAAGGAAAAAGTTAAACTATCATTTGTGGATGAGATGATATTCCACATAGATGATCCCAAAACTCCACCAAATCACTCAGATTTAATAACCAAATTCAGTAATGTAGCAGGATACTAAGTTGACACTCAAAAGTCTGTAGTATTTTTAAAAGCATAATAACAAACTAAAAGGATTTAAAAAAAAAGAGAAGGAATAAGGAAAGGAAAAAGTTAAACTATCATTTGTGGATGAGATGATATTCCACATAGAAGATCCCAAAACTCCACCAAATCACTCAGATTTAATAACCAAATTCAGTAATGTAGCAGGATACTAAGTTGACACTCAAAAATCTGTAGTATTGGGGCCCGGCAGGATGGCTCAGTGGTCTAAAGTGCCTGCTTGAGAAAGCTTGGGTGGCTTCAGGGACCGCGGTTGGATTCCCCAGCACCACATGCTGCACCAGCCCTGCCCTCGGGGCGGGCTGAGCTGGCCATAAAAATGAGTGAATAAACAAACAAAGGTTCTGAAACAAGAAAAAAAATTAAATAAAATTTAAAAATTCTTAAACAAAAAAAATCTGTAGTATTCCTATACACAAATAGCGAACCCACTGAGAAAATTAAGGAAACACCATTCACAATAGCATCAAGAAAAATGAAATACTTAAGAATCAATCTAACAAAGGAAATAAATGACCTTGACATTGAAGACTACTTTGAAATGAGACAAAAAGTATCAGAAAACAGAATTGGGCATAGTCACATGCGTATGGGAGGCCGAAGCAGGAGGATCACTGAGTTAAAGGCTAGCCTGGACTACAGTGAGTTTAAGGCCAGCCCAGGTTACATAGTAAGATATGTGTCCAAAAACTAAGAAAAAAAATCCCTTCTTGGGAAGGCAAAACCAATATAGTGAAAATGGCCATACTGCCAAAATTGTTACAGAGATTTAGTGCAATTCACGCAAAATACCGACAGCATACCTCACAGAACTAGACAAAATAATACTAGAATTCATTTGGAACCAGCAGAGAACTAGAATAGCAAAAGCAGTTCTGGGCAACACTAAACTAAAACAGAAATGGATCAAAGATCTAAATATTAGGGGCTGGGAAGATAGCTCAGTAGAATTAAGCATTTGCCTGGCAAGTGTAAGGTCCTGAGTTCAATCCCCAGTCCTGCCAAAAAATAAAAAAGGAATCTATTAATCTGCTGAAAAATAAAATAGATAAAATTTTAAAACTTTGAAGACACAGGTGTGGACAAAGACTGAATAAAAATTCAATCACATAGCAAATACTACAAAAAAAATTAACCAGGATCCCATATTAAAAAGCTTTTGTAAGCTAGGGAGAAAGGTCAGCAGTCTAAGAATCTGCCTGGCAAGCACAAGGACCTAAGTTCAATCCCTGGTACTGCATGCTGCACCACTATGCCAACTACTGGAACCCAGTGTGATGACACACATCTGTAATCACAGCACTGGAGAGGCTGAGACAAGGATCACTGTGAGTCGGAGCTCTGTAGTAAGACCCTGTACCAAATAAAAATGCTAAAAAAGAAACCTCATTTTGATGTGCACTAACACAACTAATGACTGAAGCTTGTTTACCAAGACAGAAACTGGGATCTTGCAGTGCTGAGCACATACCAGGCAAGCATTCTACCACTGAGTTCCATCCACAGCCCTGGCCCAGCCTTTGCCCAAACCCATTTAATTAGAGGTACTAGGAGCAGGACAAAACCATCTACTGTAGAGGTTCAGCCTGTCTCTACAGGGTGAAAAAAGTCCTATGTGCCACCTAGCCACCAGATACAAACACTGCTTCCCAGCCAGTTACCAAAGCCAAGTAGAAGTCTCTCTGCTAAAGTGATCACTAAAATGTTCTCAGCACATGTTGGAAAATATTTTAATGGCCTTCTTTAGCTGACAGGCTCCAGTCACAACCCTAAGCCTCTCCCGTGGGTTTATGCAGCCACAAAAGCTGGCATGGGGAAAACTTGGGCCCTTAGCAGCTGCGACACACAAGGACTTGGGCTCAGTTTTCAAGGCATCTGTCACCACTACTCTCCTGCCACCTCCCAAGGCTGGGAAAGCAAATAGATGCACAATTGATTCTGCTCCTGCTGAAGTCCCCAGGAAAGGCATTGCTTCTGTGTACTTTCCCATGTGGCCTCCAGGATCTCTGGGGTTAGATGAGTACCAATCTTGTTAGGCCTGAAATCTAAACAGCGTGGATTCTTTGCAGCAGTCTGAAACAGATGACTGAGTTTCAAATCACCTCTCAGGGTAGCCTGCAGCCCTCACCTACACTCACCGAGCATCCCTAGTGTCACCCCTGGTCCTGCCAGTAGCAGGGGAAACAAAAATACTAGCTCCCAATCATGCTGGGCCTTTTCCTTCTTGGAAAGCCAGTTTTCAGTTCAGCCAGAGGTGAACGCTGTGTGCAGAGCAGAGGCAGGAAGCCATGGTGCACGGCTGGCCCAGAGAGGAGCCCACCTGACTCCAAGCTATTCCAGTGGCAAGCACGAGGACCTAGGTTCATATAGTTGTGGAAACATTAGCCAGAGCAATTACATAAAAGGAATAAGGAAAGGAAGAAGTTAAACTATCATTTGTGGATGAGATGATATTCCACATAGAAGATCCCAAAACTCCACCAAATCACTCAGATTTAATAACCAAATTCAGTAATGTAGCAGGATACTAAGTTGACACTCAAAACTCTGTAGTATTCCTATACACAAATAGTGAACTCACTGAGAAAGTTAAGGAAACACCATTCACAACTAGTGACTAAAGCTTGTTTACCAAGACAGAAACTGGGATCTTGTGGTGCTGAGCACATACCAGGCAAGCATTCTACCACTGAGTTCCATTCACAGCCCTGGCCCAGGCCTTTGCCCAAACCCATTTAATTAGAGGTACTAGGGGCAGGACAAAACCTGCGCTTCCTAGACCCAAGATTGATCTACAAAATGCTTACTCCCACTAACTTTGCACCCTGCAGAGAGGCAGAGGGAACTGAAGATAGACACTGAAGTCTCCAAGGGAATTAACCATCTCAGGGAGCATCCTCATCACGCAAACACTGACCAGAGACAAGGTCCAGGCTATGAGCTGCCCCTGCTACACGCCCTCCGGCTGGCTCACTCTACAGCATGCTCCACCTCACACTGACTCAACAGCCTGTGCACCCGTTGTCCCAGCTGCTGTGAATGCTCTGGTTCTCTTATCAGGGAGGAAAGACAGCACTTTGTAACTAGATTCACAGGAACACAGGGCAGTGTTCCGCTGTTAACTCTAATACCTTCCATAAGCAAGAATTTTGTTTTTATGTATTTAGTACAAGGTCTACAGGGTCTCACTACACATCTCAGACTCATAATGACCTCCTGTCTCAGCTTCCCCAGCACTGGGTTTACAGGCACGCACCAACAAAAGAGGCTCCTGGGCTGGCACAGTGTGCTCAGGATTCCAGACTAGCATGGCATGCAGTAGTACTGGGGATTGAACTCTGGATCTTGCACTTGCCAGGCAGGTGCAAAGAGCATTCAGCAATCTCTCCAGTCCAGCATCAATTTTTTATTTTTTATTTTTTTTTAATTTTTTATTTATTTATTTTTTTTTCTTGTTTCAGAACCTTTGTTGTTTATTCATTCATTTTTATGGCTGGCTCAGCCCGCCCCAAGAGCAGGGCTGGCGCAGCATGTGGTGCTGGGGATCGAACTGCGGTCCCTGAAGCCACCCAAGCTTTCCCAAGCAGGTGCTTTAGACCACTGAGCCAACCCGCCGGGCCCCCAGCATCAATTTTGTAAACAAAGTTACAATTGACTGAATGCATAGAAGTTGGTTACTGCTGATTTTTTTTTTAAGAGCCAGGAACTGAACTCAGGCCCTTGTACTTGCTTGCCAGGCAAGCATTTATTCTACTGAGCTATCTCCCCAACCCCAACTGCTGATTATTATAAACTGCAAGAGGAAAGAACAAAGAAACAGCAGCAGTAGCAACACTGACACTTGTCATATGACAAGCTATTCAAAAGCTAAACAAAATGTAAAAGAATTCACTGTTTTGGACACAAAATAGTAATTTTTAAGAAAATTGGCCGGGCGTGGTGGCTCACGCCTGTAATCCCAGCACTCGGGAGGCTGAGGCAGGAGGATTGGTGCGAGTTCAAGACCAGCCTGGGCTACAAAAGTGAACTCAAGGCCAGACTCAACTGCATAGTGAGACCCTGTCTCAAAAAGACAAAAAATAAATAAATAAATAAATAAATAAAATTGATTTTTCTTTCTTTTTTTTTTAAATGGGACCAGGGTTCAAACTCATGACCTTGCACTTACTTGCCCAGCAGGCACTTGTACCACAATGCTATCTCCCTGGCCCCTTCTCTTTTTTTTTTTAAACTTTGTGTTATGGCTGGCACAGCCTGCCCTAGGGGTGAGGCACAGCATGTGGTGCTGGAGATGGAACTGTGGTCCCTGTGGTTGCCTAAGCTTGCCTAAGCAGGTGCTTTAGACCACTGAGCTGTCTTGCCAGCCCAAGAAAATTGATTTTCATGCAAAGATCTATAACATGGTTATATGAAGTATCTGATATGACTAAAACTGATGAATGTTGAAAAGTTTTAAAATTATTTAGTAAAAGACATTGGCATGAATCCCTCTCCCTCAAAATACTCATCTCAAGCGCATTTATCTCATCATTCTTACCACTTTTTGGAGCAGTTCTGAAAGTCCCTGTTCATGGTTATCTTCAGTTGCTGTCATAGCTGCTGCCTCAAAGCCTCAAACCAATTCAAATGTTTACCTTTCTTGATCATTCTGACTCTGGGGAAAAGCCAGAATTCAAAGTACCAATTCTAGTAAATCAGGTGGATGAGGACACAACAGAATGCTTTCACCTGGATGGCCTGTGGCCACAAGATTCCAGATATTTTCTATTATGCCTTGAGCCTGTAGTATCCCTTCAGCCCTGGAAATGCTCAGAGTGCTAGCATTTGCAGTTAGTCTGTGAAAGAAATTCAGGACATTTAATAAGATAGCACATCCTGAGAGCCAGGTACCAGTGCAGAAAAGCCTCCCTCTGTAAAACCAGTACCTTTGCAGGTCTAAGCGAGGGTCATGTAGATTTAGTGTGATGAGCCAAGATGTTCTAAAATTTCTTCCAGTAGATTCTAGCCAATTCCTTTTGCTAATCCAGCTTCCTAACAAGCACCTGGGACGGCAAGCATGTGCTACTGCACCTGGCTGAGTCCTGGAATTTGGCCAAATAGTATAGCACCTGTGTATGGAAAATAAAAAAAGAACCCTACAGAAGTCCGCTTCAAAAAAAGGAACTAGTAGAGGCTGGCAAGATAGCCCAGCAGTTTAAAGCTCAGAAAGGAGAGACAGACAGATGGATGGGAGGAGCGGGAAAGAGGGAGAGAGAGGAAAGAGAACTAGCCAGGGAACCACGCACGTCAAGAAAATCGCCAATTTAAGCCCTACTGACATTGTGCACTATCACCAAGACTCCTTGCACAGAAGTACAAATACGACTCTCCTGATTAAATTGCTCCCTCCTAGCCCAGTGTGGTAGTACATACCTATAATCCCAGACACATGGTAGGATCGCACGTTTGAAGCCAGCCTACACAATTTAGCATGACCCCTGTTTCAAGATTAAATTTTACGAAAGGTCTGAGGCCATAATTTAGTGCCCCTCCCTGGGCTCACAGGAGAGCGGCAAAACAAAAGCAAAACGTTACTTTCCCAAAGCAAAGTCAAATCGCAGACTTCCTGCGTTCACTTGCAGATCATCCTTGCTTCCGGGATAATTAAGCAAGTACAGGCTGGGGAGATAAAGCAACAGCGCAAGGGCGACTGAAGGCCACACGCTATTCTCTGCCTTTCTCCACTCTGGTTAAATCACAACTTCCTACTTCCTTTTCATGGTTTCCTATTTGTTAGTTCCTATCTCCTGTCCAATCATTGTCTGCTACGTCACACATTACCCCTAAGCCTCACCTCCCTCCTCGCCCTATTTAGCATTTGTTTCCTGCCCCCTCGAAAGCTCCAGGTCTCTTTTCCTGAGGTCTGCTCCGTATCCACAATGAAGGCCTCTTTTATCTTTTCTTTTGCACCGAAAAACCTAACAGCGGCTCTTTTGATGACACCCTGAACTATTCTTGCAGCCGTAGGAAACTGGATTACCAAACACAGTGAGCACACAGGATTTGGTTCCCTTGCCTATTGGTTCTTCCAGTGTAATAGACCTCACTACAAAAACACGGGCAGGTGGGCTCATTCTGTGCAGCTCAGCAGAATCACCTAAGTGGAACAATAAATGAACCAAAAAATAAGAGAAAGCACTGACATCAGTGAAGCCCATCTGCAGCAAAACATGCCGGCTTGCCGCCAATGAAAGGCAATTGTGTGGCTTTTCCAATGGGTTGCAGACGAATGGGCAACGTGCAACACCCAGCTGAACTGAATCAGCGTGGTTCTCGGGGTGGCAAGCCCACCTGAGGATTGTTGCCAACAGCCTAACAAGAGAACCGGAGGGGTGCTGCTGACCTGCTGCAGAAGCTTGTCATGCTGGCTTTCCTGATGGAATGCAACTGTTTCCATCCTCAGAGGAGCTCCGGTTCGGTCTCCCACCACTGCATTCCACCATGAATGCAGGAGACATCGACTGGGTCCTGGGCCTCCAGTTGGACTCACAGAGGGCACTGCTGTGGGATCCAGGCCCTTAGCCGGATTCTTTGGGTCTCTTGTGTATGCACGGACCTTCCATATTCTTTGGCATTTGACTGTTTGGGTGACTATTTTGGGACAACCCTAGAATTTGTGTATCCTGTATTAAAATATCTCCCTTGTTAAGTCCTGATTACAACAGCAGTTGAACTGAAAAACTTCGCAGGACTTCATCTTTAAAGAAAAAGATGGAGAAAGTAGGCCATTCCCAACGCCACCACTCGAGGCGCTCAGGACCAGTGGCTGAACGTCATTATAGGTTTCCTCCATCTGTAAAACAGGGACACTACCTCACTGGGGAGCTAACACAGACACTTTTAGAACAGTGCCTGGCACATGGGTAGCACTTGGCTGGCACGGCCATCATCTCTGCTCCTCTTTGAATAAAATACGCCCTACTAAGGATCACCCGACAATATCTGAAATGCAGCGTGCATAGAACTGGGTCATGCTGAAGAAAGTAGAACTCAGTTTCTTCTACATATTCAAAACAATGACTCCTGCAATCCCTGCAAAAGGTGTGGGGATTCCCCTCGGTCAGTAAGCAATCAGTTCTGCAGTGGGCAGCAACTGAGTGTCCTCTAATCCAAGGTAGCTGTGACACTGCCTATATGGAAATCGTGTCACACCCAGTCTCCAGGACAGCTTGCCCCTTGGGATGTTGAGAGACAGCCCCAAGTCATTCACCTGTCCTTCTGATCCATGCACCATGAGTCATGGTCCCCATAATCCTCTCCTTGTGCTCCACTAGCTCGTCCCAATGGCTCAGGGGAACACATCCTTATGTTTACTCTTAAGTTTTGACCGAGGAGGCGGAGTATGCAGACCACCCTGGGAACAACATCCTCCTGGAAGCTGTCTTCAGGCAGCTGGAAGTTCTCCAGGCAACAGTGTAGAAATGTGACTGAGTAAAAAAGGTACAATCAAATGCTAACGACTGTAGTCCTTAATTAGCCAGCAAGGATGAGCTGGATGCTTTGAGGCCACACTGTGTCAGTCCTCCCATCCAGGGCAGGTGCCCTCTTTTTCTTCCTTCCTGCCTTCCCTACTTGTCAAGGGACTTGCGCATGCTGGGTGAGTTCTCTGCCACTGCACTATTTCCCTGCCCACAGAACTTCGTTCTGGTCAGCTCCAAGATAAAAAGCTGATGATTAGATTTTCTATAAACAGCCTTGGAGAAGAGAAATTCTAGCTTCTATGGCTTGCCTTAGTGTAGGAATTATGAGCCAGGAGCCATGGACAAAACCCAAAATATACAGTGTGTTTGCAACTTAATATTTTCTGAAAAGTTATCAATTGATAATAAATTTTGAAAAGAGCAGGAACCCCATTCTCCTAAGGAATAAAAATCCCAAAACACATATCCCCTGCACCCTGGATTGTAAACCAGGCTCATTTCCCAAACCGGACTCCCCTGGCTATTGCAGCAGAAGAAGAAAACTATCTCAAGCCACCATTCTCTCTCAGAGTATCTGGTACTTGAGGTATGGATCCCCTTTCACCAGCGCCTCTAGGGGGCAGAGGAGCAGTGAAAGCATCTGCCCATAGCAGACAAGCAGAGCACCAGAGCTGTGAGGCACGCCTAGGATATAGGCCACACTGCATTCGGCCGCGGGAGCTGCCCTCACTGACCAAAACAAAAACTCACTTTGTGCTCCACACGGTCCATTCCAAGGGCTGGAGAACTCTGCACAAGAATGGGGGCAGGGGCAAAGGTCCCTAAGGAAACAACAAGGTTCTCCTTCAACAGAGATCACAGGGAATCTGCTTCATAGCATTTGTTTGCCTTGTGTACTTTTCAATGTATGTACAGTTAATAAGTAAAATAAGAATGTACTTCCTAAGGGCAGACAGGCACACAGGCTTTACATTGCCCCAGAGAATGAGCAAAAGGAAAAACTGACATTTGGGAGACCCATATGCACCATTCCAGACCTTATAAAAATTTCTGCATTCCAGCATGTGTCCCAGTGTATCTGCAATGCAGGTAGATTCCATTCTACTCCTGTGACCTTTCTTTTTTAAAAAATCTAGTATATTATAAATAAAAACAAACACACCAACATCAACAAGTTCAACTTTTAATAATGGAAATCATTTTGCCATTCAAGAAACAATTTTAGGGGAAAAAAATCTTCCCTATAAAAATAAAACATCAAAATTATAAATATTATAACTTTTTAACTTCTGCAATTTAAAATGCTCTCCTGTAATACTATCCCTTCATTTCACACCTTTCCTGTACCATCACATTTTGAAGAGAAATAGCATTACAGCAAAGTTTAGTTTTAATTTAACATAAGGATTTGTACAATGAGTTTAAAAAAAAAAAAAAAAAAAAAAAACCTTCGGCTTTAAAGGCCTTTTTCCTCCTTTTACACACTGAAAATGCTGCTGCAGTAACCAGTGTTTGTTGGGAGAGGACATCGGTCTTCAACACCTGTGAACTGACAGGATTTCAATACAGTCAGGTTTCCAAATTACAACTTGTAGTGCACATGACAGTGGAGTTCTGAGTAAACACAGAGGATGCCGACTCTAGACAATCTACTTCAAGTAAAAAAAAAAAAAAAAAAATTCACAGATACCCATGAGCTATACTTTAGGTTCTAACAGTGTCTTCATCAGAGAAACCAATACTTCACAAACTCTAAGTATACTGCAATGAGTAATTAAAAGACCAGCTGGCTGATAACAGTATACTCAAACCCAAGCTATAGTCTGAATAGCAAAACTAGTATAAAAATCATGAAGGTATTCCCTGAACAATAAAGGTAAAGTGTTGGATGACAATGTCACTAAAACCTCACTGATGCACTAAAGAGAAGTCACATGCAAAATTAAACAAGATGTGCCATACATATTTTATAGCTAGTTCTACTCTTTTTTCTCCCATGTTTTCCTTAAACGCCTAGGAAGATCTGATTGCCTTGGTAGCTTCTGTGGCACAGCGTAATCAACACTTACGTCCGCCTCTAGCATGGTGGGTATTCTCTGAAGAGTCAGGAAAAGCCACCGAGAGGAGACCAAAATGCAAAAGGCACAGTTCACTTAAGCAAAGAACCAAAGCACCTTGGAATTTCACAAAGAATCCATTAGGTGTCACCAAAGTGTTAACAATTCCTTGGGAATTTATAAACAAAAAAATCTAAACTAAAAATAGACTGAGTGTAAGGCCGCTCTGGAACCGCAGCACGCCTCTCCCTCCTTCCTCAGGCTTCTGAGTCACTACAAAAAATGAGGTTTATTCCACCTGTTTCAAAGAAAGGCTTTTTATTGCACATGCATTTCTTTGGTTGCAAGGAATATGTGCTTTTGGTAGGAGGTCAACAGGGAATCCTTGCGTGGCCAGCGCGTGTGGACTGTCCTCCTTCCTCAGGGCTGCTACCTGCAGTCAAGTCCTTTGGAACTGAGGGTGCTGAGGGAGTACTGAGCTTTTCAAATCCTGTTCTACATTAGATGAGAACAGACCTTAACTTTGAAAGTGAGAGGGAAAAGGAGAGGGAGAAAGAGGTGAAGAAAGAGAAGATGGGAAGGAAAAAGGGAAGGATAAGGGTATAATAAAACAGTGATTGTCACAAATTTGCTATGAGCTCTGTATTTGATAAACTTCCTAGCTAACAATAAGAAAACAGCTGCCCTACCTACAACTCATTTTCAACTTCGAAAACAACCTCCACAAGGAAACCCATGAAATTTAAAGTCAGCCACGGATCAAGTCCAACCATCCAGAGCTGCTACAGCAGTAAGAACTTCCACTCCAAGAGGGCAGAACCGGGACAGGGTGGGGGGGCCAGATCCAGCAGGATGAAGCCCACCTCCACCTGCTGCTTCTCCTGGCCTCCGTGGAGATCCTGGGTCCCTCTCTTGGCTTTAGCTCTTATCTCCTTGGCTCCATCTCCACACTATGCCCAGCAGGAGATCAAACAATCCTAGAACAGGCTTAACATTTCAATGCCTTGACCTTGTTTTCAAGCCACACACTCTGCTCCACTGCTCCCACTGCTGCACCAGCCTCACCACCTTCCCTAGTGGCCCTCAGAGCACTCACTTCCACACAGCCTTCTACACTTGCTCATTACTTTCTTTAATCAAACTCCTCCAACATCCTCCCTAAGTTCTCCAGAGTCCCTAAACCCTCTGCCCTTCAGTTCACATGGATGGTTTCCTATAACGTAAAACAAAAACTGAGCTGCTAGTTTCAACATAGAGCGAGTATTCAGTAAGATTCCTTAAGTTTAAAAAAAAAAAAAAAAAAACAATTATCTGCACATCCTTCAGCTTAACATCACATAATTACAATAAATAGAAGAAAATAAAGAAAAATCAACCCAGAGTTCATGCTTCCAACCATTCTAGGGCACTCCTGATGATCGCAGGTTCACAGCTTGCAAGAGGTAACGCCGTGGTGCTGTAACAGAACAAGCTTGCTGGGCCCCTCAGGAGGGACGCAGGGGCAGGATACCTGTGGCCAGGGACTGGAAACTACATCTAGAGACAGAAGGGACGACCCTAGAGCTGGGGCAAGAAGACAGCTCTCTGAGCAGAAAGGCACTTGCTGCTCCTCTGTACAGCAGTCCCAAGCCACGCCTTCTTGGCAGGGCACTGGCACACTAGCCAGGCTTCCGGGCCTCGCCCAGGGCTTCTTCCAGCTTATGTCTGTAGGCTGAGTAGCGCCTCTTCAGGTTCTGCAGCTGCTCATCTTCCTCCTTGTCCAAAATTCGCAAGAAATTCTGTAGTTCCGGAAGGCTGAAAGCTTCCCACTGTGCAGTAATGCAGAAAGAAAAATGCCAGGTGTTAACTCGGAGTCAAGATTTAGGAATGCTGCCAGCAGGAGCATGCAGGTGTGGCTGACCTCCGCATCACGCCCTTTGGGACAGAGCTGTGGCACCCTTTGGGACAGAGCTGTGGCACCCTTTGGGACAGAGCTGTGGGCATGCTCTGAAGCATCACCCACACCCCGACGCCTTCCTCAGCTCACCCCAAATGCCCTTCATTTCCCTTCCCAGACCATTCTCCAACTCTGAACTTACTGCCAAAGACCTCCACAGGCCTGTGTCCACTACACACCACTCTCCTCATTCCTTACCTAATCTAAACCCCCAAGATTTAAGAAACAACTCCCTGCAGCTTAACTTGGAGCTTAACTGTCCTTGCCATCTCCCACAAGCAACCTGTGGCCCCCCAAATTAGTTTTTAGATGCACAGGCCTTGTCCATCTCCACTGCCCCCTCGTGCTGGCTTCCAACACTTCCCCTGCAGCCCTCAGACAGCCTCCACAGGCAAGGCCAGCCCCCCGCCACCTGGCTACATCCCCAACCTTGCTTACTCCACTCTCAACTGCTGGCCAGTCACAGTCACAGCTGTGTCCCGCTAAGCACTCTGCTGGCTCCTCTTGGCTCTTCAGGTTCAGTGGAACAGATTCAAGCCTCTCCAGCACCATCTCCCCAGGGACTCGGCACAGGGGTTCCCTGTTCCACCTCACCCATCGAGCTCTCAGTTTAAATGCCACCTGTTTTTTTTCTTTTTTTCTTTCTTTCTTTTTTTTTTTTTTTTGTATTTTAGGGAAGGGTCTTCAGGGTGTTCAGCGTCTCACTACTAGATCGGACTCAGTGATCCACCTGTTTACAGCCTCCCAGGAGCTGAGATTACAGGCTGTGCCACTGTGCCCAGTCTCATCTGCTATGTTGCAGGTCCCAGGATAGAACCCCCTGCCTCTGCGCCTGTTTGCAGGCACTTTAATCCACTGAGCTATTTTGCCAGCCCTTAAATGCCACTTTTCTAAGAAGATCTCTAGGACTTCCCTCTATCTCAACCCAGCCAGGACTAGGTCTAGCAGAAACTCCCACTGGGCATTCATTTTTCTGATCACAATGAACTTATTTGACTTTTTTTTTTTTTTTCCCCGGGACTGGGGTTCAAACTCACAACCTTGTATTTGCCAGGCAGGCACTTGTGCCTCAGAGCTATCTCCCCAGCCCCTTATTTGACTTTTTCAACAGGGTTTCACTATGTGGCTCAGACTGGTCTCCAACCCACAGTGATCTTACTGCTTCAGCTTCCCAAATGCTGGGATTACAGGTGTGCACCAGCATGCATGCCGCAACCAAGATTTTTAAGTTAATACAGCTGTTTGGGTACCTCCCTCCTCTGCACCTCACCTACTCTGCAGCTGTTTGGGATCTGTCTCTTGACCACAACACTCTTGACTGTTTTCCTAACAGCACCTACTCATTTTTTTACAGCTTTTTAACAAAAGCAGGAGTGTGCTCAAGATTATTTGACATCCTCCAGTCTCAAAAGGAACAGGCCACTGCCAAGGCCAGGAATGCTGCCTAGTGACGCACAGAAAAAGACTCCTGACAACCTGACAAAAATGCAAGAAGAGAGGGCAGGCGGGATGGCTCAGCAGTCTAAAGCGCCTGCTTAGGAAAGCTTAGGTGGCCACAGGACTGTGGTTCAATTCCTGGCACCACATGCTGCGCCAGCCCTGCCCCCAGGGCAGGCTGAATTGGCCATAATTAAAAAAAAAAAAAAAAAAAGAGGACAGTGAAAACACCAGCAGGAGGGACAAGTGACAGAAGTTTCTTGGGAATGAGTTGAAGCAAGTTATTATGGCAAACGAAAAACATGGACCAGGGCCCAACTTTCTGCCTTAGGAAATCCTGTTAATTATACAAATTTTCACAAGGTTTTCACACTGCGGACATTAAAAAACATCATTTCATGAACCAGGGATATAGCTCAGTGGCACAAGCCCTGTCTGGCAAGTGCAAGGTCCTGAGTTGATTCCCAATACAAGAGGGAAAAAAAAGGCAAAAAGCCCTTCTCCTTCCAGCTCAGCCCTAGCTGCTATGGCAAGTTTACTCCCTCAAAAACCAAGTAAGAATCAACAGCCCAGACAAAGATCGAAAAAAGCACTCCCGAGCACTGAAATGAAATGCTAACTTCAAGACTAGTTTGGGCTAGGATGTAGCTCAGTGGTATAAGCACCTGCCTGGCAAACGTAAGATCGTGAGTTTGATCCCCAGTACAAAAAAAAAAGGCTAGTTTCTCCCACAAGGCTGCTCTAATCACTCTAACTATGGGGAATGCCAGAGGACCAGTACAAGAAAAAACCTGCAAGAGGCTTGATAACTTGGCCAGAGCAAGATTCTCAGAGGGGCCATCGCCAACTGCAAAACCCAGTGAGAATTCTGCACCCCACCTTCTCCTTATAATAGGAGCCTAAATTTCTTACAAAGCTTCCAAACTGTCTCCCTAAGTATCCCTGAACTCTCATGTACATCTAAACACACTATTTACCAGGTTTACATAACCCTCATTTGTAACTAAAAACCACAGTCAGTCCACTTCCTACAGCTCTTAAACACAAGGCTGAAAGATTAGAGGATTCACCCAGTCATGATCCAAAGCTAACAGACAACCAGAAGCAGGACCCTCATTTGTTTCCTTTTCTTTTTTTGAAAAAGGGTCTTGCCCTGTAGTCCAAACACAAGGCAATCCTCCTGTCTCAGCCTCCGGATTATTAGGAGGTTTTCAGCCTGGAAACCCTATTCTCACGGCACACTACCTCCTAGGCTGAGATATGTGCTTAAGTGTCTGTCATTTAAAATTGACACTGGATCTAAAAAACAATCCAAAGAGCTGTTTTCTTCCACTTAACTGGCCTGAATACAATCTTCCCTTGGGAGAAAATGGCCAACAATGCATATGTAAACATAATTTTTTAATCATCTGAGGAGAGGCAAAAAAGAAACACAAAAGACTCTAGAAAGTTAAATGGTGGTAAAAAGATCAGATTTCCTTTTATTTCCCTTCAGAACAAAATTAGCCTGGAGACATCTTAGTAGCAGACATATGGAGAGTGTCAACTTTCAAAGTGCAGCCAGAGTCATCTGGTGACGGCTGGGGAAAAGTGACTCTGGGTGGGGATAATAAAAACTGTTATTTTCTCCCACTTCTGAAACATACAGACCAATGGAATATTGTGAGAAAATTACACTCTAAGTTAACTCCGGGCTCACTCTGGACAATTTGAAGCCTCTTGCTCTTCCCTCCTCACACACTTCCCTTGCCTGGTCAAGTCTCTACAGCAACAAAACAAGGCCAGCTGTTCCACACCATGTAAACTGTGTAAGCTGTATGGAGAATCACTTACCTCTCCAATTTCATGTTCCCGAAGAACAAAGCTCAGTGTGTCGGTTCTGGGCCCGGCTACCAAACGCAGGTAGAGAGGGTGCTCTTGGTCTGAGAGCTTGCAGGCATAGACTATAAGGAAACAGCAGGTTACAGACAAATGTCCTCATCCCGGGACATGTCAACCCATTACCGCCACTCCTCCGGCCACTCACATGGTCGCCACCCCATCTTGGCACCCATGGCCCAAAGTGGAACAAAACCTTTCCACTTCCATTCTGATGTTAGTGTATGTGCTGCTGAAGCAGGCGCTCCACTTCCGTTCTGTCTGCTCAATATAAACTATGTATTGTGCCTTGACCAGAGAAGAGGGAATGGCCAAGAATAATGTAAATGGATATTAGTCACAAAACACTTGCAAGTTGGGTGGTACCAAAGAACTTAAGAGGCTGAGGCAGGAGGACCACTGCAAGTTTGAGGCTAGCCTGGACCACACAGTGAATGCAAGACCAGCTTAAACTATTACATGGCAAGACCCTGTATATATCTATATACCTATATAGATATAATGGAAATCATTGTTTCAAAGATAACCTATTTTTTAAAACTTTCATTAGCTGTAAAACCCACTCAGGAGGCTGAGGCAGGAAGACAGCTATAAATTCGAGGCCAGCCTCAACTACACAATGAGACCGTCTCATAAAAACAAAAATATGACTTCCAAGTCCTTTCAAAATATACTGAAAGGACATGAATTCAACTGTAATTGAGCACTCCAGGAGACTGATGCAAGAGGACTGCAATTTTAATCTGCAATGTAATGAGACCATGTCTCAAAGTAAAAATTAAAAAAAAAGTAAAAAAAGGCCTGGGAATGTGGCTCAGTGTGAAGGCCTTGGGCCCTGGTGGCTTCAAGAATAGCTGTAGATACCCCCCCACACACACACGTCCAAAGATCTGCACAATGATAATATGTCACAGTACGCTATCATTTCAGACTGTCCAGCTCAAGTCCGGGTGAACTTGCAAAGCTGGCAAGGTAGGAATGTCACCCGATTTGTGCTAATATTATTCAGACAATTAAATGTCTTTATCTTGTACTCTGAGTGACTAAAGATAACAATACAAAAGTATTAACCATTGTTAGGCTTGTATTTTTTGTTTTGAAATTTTGTGTGGTTTTTTCCTCTTTAAAATAATTTTTAAAAATTTCACTGGGGCTTCTATACATGCTCTGTCACTTGCAGATGTGACCACACCGCAGACAGACCCACTTCCCTCATGATGCACACAGCCTCGGGCTGCTAAGCCTGCAGCCCTGGAGCACAGTAACCCCAGGGTGTTTTTCTTGGTGCTATACAGGGTCCAGTCCCAGGCCAAGAGTTCAACAAGCAAACATGCACTCAGCAACTAGCTGTGCTTAGTTAGCCCTGTGCGATGTAGGGCATTACTGACATGTCACACTGTTTTCTTTATAGCTACTGTCGTCTCTACCGAGAATAACTAATAAAAGCTTAGTTTGTTACTCATACTATCACTTCCAAATTAGCATATAGCAACTCATGCAATCATGGATGTTCACAATATCAATTTCAGCTCAACAGCCTAAATATCTCCCTCAGTTTCTGTATGGACTTAAGATCCTTCTCTCTACTCAGTGCAAGTCCTGACAGACAGACCTCCGATCAGAACAGCATTCATTCATCCCTGTGTGCTTCTCGGAGGCAGGATACCAAGTGTCCCAGTGCAATGCCCAGCAAGACAGCTATAGAGACCGCGTGGCGTCACTGGGAGTGCTGTACTGAAAGACACTGCTACACACACCTACTAGGCTGCAAAGCCCCAAAGACCTAAGTCTGGCAAGCCACTGTATGCACAGGGAGACATGAAAAGTAAAAGGTGTTATTGGAAACCTCACAAAAGTTTCTTAGTTGTTTTTGCAGAATCAGGCATTGAACCTGGAGCCTCGGGCATGCTAGACATGTACTCTAGTAATAAGCTAAGGCCAAAGCCCTATTTTCTTTTGAGACAGGGTCTTTCTAAGCTTGCTCAGCAAGCTCTCAGTTTAAATGCCTTTTGTTGTTGTTGTATTTTAGGGAAGGATCTACAAGGTGTTCAGGGTCTAACTACTAGATTAGACTCATAGTGATCTGCCTGTTTACAGCCTCCCAAAGGCCTCCAGTCACTCGCTAGGCTCACCTAGAACTTGCAATCCTCTTGCCTCAGCCTTCTAAGCAGCTAGGATTATAGGAAATGTACTAACCTGTCTGGGCAAAAGTATTCTTTTGTCTCCTGAAAGGGCATTAAACCAAAGGTCTTCCCCCTGCTCCACACTAAAGCTGCCCCTGTGCACATCATCACGGCCTGCATCAACACTCAGCACACATGGATGCCTTAGGCGCCTCAGATCATGGACAGCCAGGAAATGCCAAGTGCTGGCCACCATGACTTCTAAATGTGTCCCTGGGCCCTGACACAGCGTGACAGAGATGAACCTATTGGCCTTCCCTCTAGAAATGCAGAGAAAAGACAGAGAGACCACCCTCACAGTAAGCGCAGGCACATACCTTGGTCTTCCCTGTGACAGCGCTTATAAAGTGCAAACTTGGCAGGACTCTCTGTCACAAGAAATTTCTTAAGCAGAGCCTCAATGACCTCCCCGACAGTGTTTGCACTGCTGATGTGCAGTGTGTTCATACAGCCATTGCTAGTGGGAGACACCTGAGGAGGCTTGCAGAGTTCCAGCTGCACTTTAATGAAGCCAGTGTAAATCCCATTTGAATTCTGAAGAGACAAGAAAATGAGGGGTACTTTAGGGAAAGAAGGCACCAGGGCAGTCGGGAAGTGAGCTGCTCTTCCCCTGGCTCGTGCTCACAGAAAACAACACCCTTAACCAATAACTAAAAAAAACAGGAAGGCCAGAGTCAGGACTTAAATATTTAAGTCAACAATGAGGGACAGTAAGAAAACAGAGTGCTTTTATTGCTCGCGGCTCTTAGGACATGTGTACTAGTCCAAATCTTGCTTAACCCTTGCTGTGGACACATGGGGTTCATTTCAAGCATCCTGAGCAGCAATGTTTTTTACATTTATTTTTCTTAGTATATATTTGCCATACATAACTATCATATTCATCTTAGGGTATTTGTACCTGTACATCATATTTAAAAACAAAATTAAAAAAAATACTACATGAACTGCAGATATGACAAATGCCTGTCTTAATTTATGGTATAATCTGAGCCAGGGAGACAGCTCCGGAGCACAAGTGCTTGCCTGGCAAATACAAGGTCCTGAGTTCAATCCCCAGTTCTGCAAATAAATAAATAAAGTAAGTAAGTAAGTAAGTACGATTACTATTTCTTGGTTGCCCAAACAGTAATAATATGCTTGTCTTCATTTTATTTAGAAAAAAAGATTACTGGCATGTTTTATTAGAGTAAGTCCTTTCCCAGGCTCCGTCAACTCACTGGACCCCACAGGTCCTGGAAAGGAGCACCAAGGGATGGCAGGAATTTTAGAAGGACACCACAGGGTGGGCACAGCTGTCAGCTCTGATTTCCCTGTCACCAAGCCCTGACCCCCTCTCTCCTACCCCTGCGCTCAGCACTGCACGTCTAACAGCATGGTACAATGATGCCTGTCACATGTGTGGGAGGCCAAGCATGGTGCACCTCGCCTTATACTGATGACCACTGTTAACTATACACCAATCCTTGGGCATGAAATCACCTTGATACTTCCATACTTACATGACATAAGAGATGGAAATTATCTGAGGTCTTATTAGAATCTGAGTTGTTAGGAAATAAAAAATCCTTTGAGGAAGAAGGGTTGCAAAATCTTAATATAGTGTGTTTCAATTTTTAAGGCTAACATAATTTCAAATTTTCAGACAAAGCTACTTTAGAACACAGATTGAACCTGAAAGCTGCAAAAATACTGTTTTTCCTGCTCTACATATCTTAGCCATAAAACTTCTACAAATGTTATTCAGAGGCTGTAAAATATACAGATTATATCATCAACAACTTATATCTGCCTTTTGATAGGTATCAAGCCAAATAGCATTCAACAACTTCACTTTGTCTTTTGAAGGACGCCAACCTAAACACTATTAAGGGTTCTTACCAAGGTCATCTTCAACTTGTCTGTGACAGCTAAATTGTATTTGTGAACTTTCTCTTTGATTTCCTCTTTGCTGAGGTAATTGTAAGTTTCCTTCTCTTTCTCCACATCCTAGAAGAAAACAAGTGGCGCCACACATGAATGATCACAGGAAAAAAAAATCACATGAACCAGGATTCTTTTCGCATCCCACACAAAAGAGGTGTATTTATCTTGAAACACACACACATACAGTCTTTTTGTAGAATCATCCACCGACGTATAGTGCTACAGTAAATTCCTCAGACTATAGTCTTTCTACAGCATAAGTTAATTAAAATTAACTTGTCAGCAGCTAAAACCAGTAGCTTTAGTGTGTTATTGTAAAACACTGTCACAGCTAAATGTCACCTCTGTAAAAACAACTCTTTCCCCCCAGAGCACCTCCTAGATTGGCCATTTCTACTTTAAATTTTTTTTAATGCATTTCGTATGGACTCTAGAGAGTCTCAGTACACAGATTGGACTTGTAGTCATCATCCTGTTTTCAGCCTCCCAGTCTAAGTTGCCCTCCTCTCAGCGTGCCCTGGGGGTGGGGCCAGCAAGGCACCTGGGGGATTGAACCCTGCGGTCCCTGCATCTGCCTAAGCAGGTACTTTAATCTGCTGAGTTATCTGGCTGGCTTTTTCTTGCTTCAGAACTTTTGTTTGTTTATTTATATTTATGGCCGGCTCAGTCTGCCCTGCAGGGCTGGTGCAGCATGTGGCGCCAGGGATCGAACCGCGGTCCCTGCAGCCGCCTAAGCTTTCCTAAGCAGGTGCTTTAGACCACTGGGCCATCCTGCCGGGCCTTTTTTTTTTTTTTGAGGTGGCTCTTGTTATATACTTCAGGTGATCTTCCTTCCTCAGCCTCCTGAATGCTGGAATTACAGGTATGTGACACCATGGCTCTCCTTATTTTAACCACGAAGGTACACACCCCAAAAGCCTCCCTCTAGCAAATTTTATTAATAGTATTTATAGCTTTACTGTATTTATCAGCCATAAGCACAGTAGTTAATAAGAATTAAGAGCACTAATCACTGACCTCTTAAGTTAAAAAATACAGAGGGTAATGTATCTTCCCAAGAAATCTATGCCAAGATACAAGTAGCCAGACTTCCTCTACCAAGCCTTCTAACACCTCTCCAGTCTCACCCCACCTGAGCCTCCCCACATGCTGGAGGACAAAGAATACTGGTTAAATTGCCTCATCACTATGAAGACCTCATTAAAAAATTATTATCTACACAGGGGACAAAGCTCGGTGGCACAGCACCTGCCTGGCAAGAGAGGCCTAGGTATATTCCCAACAGAAAAAAAAAAAAAAAAAAAAAAAAGTCTAAAGAGCTCAACAGTGCATGACATTATGAAGCACTACCATGTGATCACAAATGGCCAAACTTAGCATTTTGTGACGCTAACGGTTACACGTACAGGCACCTAACTTGTATCATTTAATTCTTCCAACAACCCATGGGGTAGGCACCATTACTGAAGTTTCCAGATGAGATCAAATTCTAAGCAGTAACCTAAGCCACCAAAGGACATTTAGCTGCTCAGTGGAAGAGATGGAGCTTTCCCGAGGCCTGCCCCAAAGCCCACCGACGCTGGCGGACTCCAGCCACGTACTGAGGCGTCTCACAACCACACGTGACCAATCTCAAGAAATCCTCTTCAACAAGGGAATCAGCAACCTGCTCAAGGACACCTCCACTACTCACCAGACCACGCCTATTTTAATCCAAGTCCTCTATGTTGTTTCTAATAAACTGAGCAAGACTCCAACAGTCTCAGGCGGCGAGTGTAACTACTGTTCTGATTCTCTGGCGTGAGAGACTGAAAGTGTAAGTAAAAGCACCAAAAGGTACGCTAGATAGTGTGACACAGGAGGAAAAGGTTCACTGGGAAGGGGACCTGGGCAGGGGGAGGGGAAAAGAATTAAGGGAAAAAAAGATGAGAAAATGAAAAAATGGAAGCAATGCTATTATAAATGAGGGGAAAAGGGGTTGAAGGCAGCAAAGGAGCAGGGGAGGAGCATCAAACACAGGTACAAATTCCATACAATGAATATGGCCACCCATGTATACCTGAAATGCAGCAATAAAGAACATTTAAAAACTTAATTTAAAACTTTCTTTTTAAAAAAAGATGCTTGTGTGGGCAAACATTGGAGGAGTTTTGTTTTGTTTTTGCAGACAGGGTTCACTGTGTAACTAGGCTGGCCTCAAAGTCAAGCCTCTTGCCTCAGCGCCCCATGTGCAGGGCTTATAGGCCTGTACCACCCCAGCAGCTGCTGTGAGTAAACATCTGAAAAGTTACAGCCTGCATAATCAGATTTAAACCTCTGTAGTGACTTAGAAAAGAAGGGCCTGAAAATGTTCCAGGGTAAAAAAGATGATACGCCTCCTCTAGCCCCACCTAGCTAGCCCACCACGCTCCCAGCTGGATGTTCTCCAGGCAGGCACTAGTTCACATCTACTCACTGTACGCTGCAGTTATACATACATGGGGCCACTACAGAGCTTGAAGGAACACCAAATAAGAGTATAAAATGGCTCCTGAGCCACTCTTGTCTCCAAGTTCTTTGATTTCAGACCCTAAAATCGAAACAGTGCATGCAGAGTACAAATCATCTCAGAATTTGCAATCTCAGCAGCACTGTCTCAGACAGGTCTGATGGGTCAAGGTATCTATCTGCATGGAGCAGAGAATGGCAGCAGACAATGTGCCCATGTGCCAGTCTTGGGACAGGCCTCCAAGCCCCCTTGAAAGCATTCCTTTGGCCAACAGAAAACCCCAGAGCAATTCTAGTTTTGGTATTGCTAGTGAGGGAGAAAAACTCATGGATTAAAATAACTTCAGGGGCTGGGGACATAGCTCCATGGTACAAGTGCCTGCCTGGTGAGTGCAAGGTTGTGAGCCAAACCCAGGTCCCCAGTAAATAAATAAATAAATAACATAATAACATAACATAACATAACATAACATAACTTCAAACTCTCCCTTCAGTGATGATCTCCAAGGAAATTCAAAACCTGAAGCACGTCTCTGCTTGCTCTCCTCTTTCTCGATCACAGTTAGCTGGCTACCAGCTTCCACTGGTGAAACAAATGAGGCAGCCTTTTTCTTTGCTTCCCTCTCCCCCAACTGGAAATTGAACTCAGGAACACTCCACCTTCTGAGCACCCTCCCCAGTCTTTTCTACCTTCATTCTGAGACACAGTGTCCCTAAATTGACCACGTAGGCTTCCAACTTGGGTTAGAATACTCAACATTCACTCTTAAGTATCAGAGCATAGGTGCTTACACACCTATCTGGGTCAGATGGAGTTATCTAACGTCCGCCTGAGAGGACTGCCAGCAATTCCTTCTGAGTTCCCATTTTGACTGAGGAAAACTGGCAACAACTGTCAGCCATGAGTAGATATGACGGTCTACAGCCATACCACCATGAATGTGCCCTATCATATCTGATTTTGGAAGCTAAGCAGGGCCTGGTTAGCATTTGGAAGGGTGTATGACAGACAACAATCTATCTAATTGGGACCCCCAAGTTCCCAATGTCATTGCAAAAGTCCAGGGCAAACCTGTGGGTGCTCTGGTAGACAACAGAACAGAACTCTCTGCATTCAGAAGTTCCCTCTGTTAAGGAGCTACCATCACCAGGCGTGGTGGCGCACACCTGTAATCCCAGCACTTGGGAGGCTGAGGCAGGAGGATCAGTGTGAGTTTGAGACCAGCCTGGGCTACAAAAATGAGTTCAATGCCAGCCTGAACTCCATAATGAGACCCTGTCTCAAAAAGACAAAAAAAAAAAAAAAAAAAAGGAGCTACCAGGGAAGCTGGACTCCTGCCTCTCGCCCCTTCTGCCAGGCACAGACTTGCAGCTGGGAGGGCCTCTCTGCACCAAGCCAGCTGACTTTGCTCTTGTTTAATCCTGCACATTCAATGTGGACCATTCCACAAGAGGAAAATATGGCCACTGTCAGCCAGAGACAGATGACCACAATCCTAAAGTTCTGAAGACTCTGTACCCAGAGAGCTGGCGTACCTCTGGGCCTGGACATTAGGGGTGATCAGCTGTCACGTAAAGCCCAAGCAGGCATGCAGCCACACATC
Source organism: Myocastor coypus (assembly GCA_004027025.1). Classification (NCBI taxonomy): domain Eukaryota; kingdom Metazoa; phylum Chordata; class Mammalia; order Rodentia; family Myocastoridae; genus Myocastor; species Myocastor coypus. The sequence continues at coordinate 45,552 of PVJA010010399.1, forward strand.
AGCCCCACAGGCTGTGAGTCACCTAGGGCAAGATCTCTACAGTCAACAATGCAACCTCTCCCCTGCCTGAGTTGGTCCCACAAGCCCCTTCCACTGGAAAAATCCCAAGATAAAAGGCCAGCTCCTTTGGACTCAACTGCCATAACGGTTAAAAACTCTCCCACCTGGATTCTGCACCTGTGTCCTGCACAAGAAAGCCATCCTAGTCATCAGAACAAATCCACAGGTTGTCTGAGAGGTGCTCAAGGTCCAACCCAGGCCAGAAGCTTTCTCCTGTTCTGCCCAAGGACCCCGACTCTGACCTGCCTCCCCCTCACATCCCAGTTTCACCAGTTTTGTCTTCTGTACCATAGCCTCCTGCACTCCCACATGAACTCACCTGCACTCTTCCACCTTGGCTCTACACCTGTGTACCTGTCTGTCAACATGGGACGACTGTCAGCAACTCCTTCTGATGCTGTTACTACTACTGAAGAATGCACTGACCTGCTTATAGGCCTCAAAGACGGAGCCCAGTGGTCAATAAATGTGTCTGAAGTTACTGGAGTCACCCACTGGAGAATTCATTAAAAAGAAATTTTGTCAAAGCAGATCCTGTGAGACTGATGGACACCTTATCAAACCTAAGTTCCTGTATATGCCTGAGTGTCCTCTGTCACTGCAGCAATGTGACCAGCCTCCCTCACACTCGGGTCCAACAGGAATAGTGCCTACACAGGCTTGAAATGCCTAATAATCATAACTCTGAAATTTTGAGAGACTTGTTTCCAGAAGCCAAAGGGCTTCTAGACAAAGAGCTCATGCCCAGGGCTCACTATCATTCATGCCCCTTTGGTGACTGAGCTCTGTCCCAAGGCATCAAACAGTACCCTTCTCCTGCCTCTAAAGCCAGTTCGAGCTCTCTGAGCTGCCAGTGCCTCCTTGACTGCCCTCTGTATACATTGCCTCAGTCTCCTGCCACCTGCAGCCTGCTGGTACCCCTTCCTGGACCTAAAGGATGCTTTCTTCTGCCTTCCTCTGGTTCCTGTCAGCCAACCCTTCTTTGCCTTTAAATGGAGAGACTCCAGTTCTGGACTCAAAAGCCTACTAACCTGGACACAATCTCTAGAGGTTCAGTGAGCTTAGCCAGACTGCCAGTCCCTGGGCGTGCCCAGGGCTAAGGATGTCTCCCCCTTTTTCCTCCATACTCTAACAGCCACTGTCGTTTTGATCAGGAAAGCCAGGAAGCTCACCTTAGCCCAGAGACCTAACTATCCAGGTGCCACATGCTGTGTAGTGTTCTAAAAAAGCACCCTCTGACAGAAGCATCTGTTAGGAATGAAGTTTGACAGACTAGATACACTACGGTCGCCTTGCACAAAACTATTTCAGCCAAAATCCCCCTGCAGGGATAATCTACACAGCCAACTGCTTCCTGTTGCTGTTTGGAAACCTGCCACCAATAACATAAAGCAATCTGGTGCAGAGGCCTCATCCCCCTCCAAGGATCTAGCTGACTGAAATATCAACCCCAGCTAGAAGCACTGCACCTGGTATTCCCAGAGCAGAGCTAGACCTGTTGCCACCATTTGTCCTGCATGCTCAGGCTGCAGTACTGTGTACTGACACCCACAGTCCTGCAGCCAGCTCAGGCCTTGGCCTCTGTGTCACTGGCCCTGCACTCATGTACTATAGTGAACTCTATACAGTTTACACATAAATACAATATAACCCTGTAGGAACAGCGTGCAGTTAGACGACCAGCAGTATATGTAACATTCCTGTACTCACCACACATGCATCCCAAGTACATACTAACTACCGCTGCAAGTTTCAGAAATCCAGCCTTAGATCTGCTGAAAATTTTCCTGGCAGCTCCTCCAGGGGTCATTCTGAAGAGAGAATGTGCACACGCACCCACGCACACCGGGAAGCCTGAGGACGTCATTCACAGGCTTGCTCCATACCCAGGCCCCTTGATTGTGACTGGTCAAGCTGCTTATCCCAGTCCTTGCTTCCCTGCTAGCTGTGGATTTTAATAACTGCCCTAGATTCAGCTTACCCCAGTCGTTGCTTCCCCACCCTGTACTAGCTATGTTTTTCCTCTATGGGCCATAGCTCCAAGGGAATACAGCAATCAATCAAACCTTTGACCAAGATTTGATGAGCGTCTGAGACACACTGTGCACTCTCCTATAGGAGATTAACTTCCTCACCCCCTTGCCAGAGTAACAGTACCGAACAGACAGGCCTAAAATATGTCTCTTCCTAAAAAGCAACTGATGGAACAATTCTATAATAAGATAATCTTGTGAAGCTTAACAGGGCCATCCTAGCATCACTAACTGCTTCTAGTTGGGCCTTGTCTCAGATCATACACAATACATCCAGCAAAGATTTGCAGGAGAAACTAAAAGAGGAGTGAACCTAACAGAAAGCACCCTCCCCCAGCCAGTGTACATCAGCTTCTTAGTTGCCCGGGTAATGGTCCCCGCTTTAGTTCTGGTTGCTTTTTAGAAACAACTGGTCACTGCGACTCATAGCTGGTCATTATGATGCACACTGTACGCATCAACCGCCAACTAACAAGCCATCTGCCTCAGCACTTCCTGCTTGTTTATCCCATACAAGCCCTAGACCACCAGAGACCCAGGGACTGATAGTCTGGGAATGACCGTGATCAGTGCCCATGAACGTGATTAAGTTTGCCTCCAAATCCTGGGTGCTGCTGTGGCGCTTCTGCTTGCCACTGCAATGCAGCTGGCGGGCTGGACCCAGAGACACTGATCCTGCAAGGGAGACCGTGCTGCAGAGTGACTAAGGAAGTCTCGGTGTGGATGGGAAGTGGGCTGGGAAAAGGGTTTTGTGAAAAGCACAACAGGTCTAGTAAGGCCTGAGCTCTGATCTCTAGCCTGGCACCAACTCACCTGGGTTCTAGGCTTACTAATTTTTCTGATCCTGTTCCATCAATTCTTCTCAAATGAAGAGACTTAAACAGATCACTTTTAATGTTTTTGACCTAAAAGGATCTCATTGCAAAGATCGGGTGCTGCATTCAAGCAGTGTGACAGAGAACAAAGCTGTTCTAAAGGTTCATCATTAAGGTAACCAATAACACACATACAAGCTGCATAACACCATAGGCTAGGAGCTTCATGGAAGTGAAGATTCCAAGAGTGAGAAGGGAAAGGGGGTAAAAAGAAAGGGGATTGCGGATATAGCTCAGCGGCACAAGGCCTGCCTGGCAAGCCCGAGCTCAGAGGTTTGATTCCCCATACCCCCACCCAACCTCGGGGGAAAAAAAGGGAACGGTTAATCCCAGGGCTTGAAGACAGAACTGGACTTGGCACCAATCCTCCGCTTTCTCATGTCATCAGGCCATGGGCAGCCTTCCAGGAAGCTTAAAGATCAAAAGTGCAAGCCAATCAGAAGAGCAGTTTCCCCTGGATCACCCACATACAGATAAATGAGGCAATTTCACATAGCAACTATCTTTCCTTCTGAAAAGATGAAAAACCAAGGGAACTGCAGGGAGCAGTCTCAGAATCTCCAAGAAGCCGGGAGTGGTGGCACACACCTGTGATCCGAGCACTCAGGAGGCTGAGGCAGGAGGATCCATGAGTGTAAGGCCAGCACAAATTACATATTGAGTCCTTGTCTCTTGGCCACCAAAAAGAAAATAAAAATAGTTAAGTAAATGAAAAAGTATATCTCCACGATCTCTTACAAGCTAAACATCCCATTATTGAAAGAGGAACCAGAAAATAAACCCCAGAAAAGCAGCTAAATACTCAAAAGGCTGTAAAGCTGTGTTTTCAGGTAGACTCATATAACATGCCTGTCCCTTTAGCAGATCCTTCCTGGGCATCTGTCGTGTGCCAGGTACCTGCCTCGGCATGGGGGACCCCACTCAGCAAGGGAGACACCACAGCGCCTCACGAAGCCCGCTGTCTACACCTAGCACAAGCTGAGCATGACTGAGGGACGCACAGAAGGCACTGCCTCCACAGTGCTGCGTGAGCATCATTTCTGAGAGGGGAGGACGATGGCAGCTGGGGAGAAGTCACAAGCTCTGGGCAGTGTCCAGGACACTGGTTTCAGTTGATGTTTAAACCAGAGAAGGAGCCCTAACTTGTAAAACTTGCAAATGGTTGAAACTTTTAAAAGAAGACTCCTACTACCCCCAAGCTAAGAAAAATCCCTCCTCTCCTCCCTGCACTGCGGACTACAGTGCTCATTAGAGCAGCAGCCTATACCAGGCTGCACCGACAGGAAGGAGGGGAGAAGAAAAAGCCCAGGGTGCACAGCAGGTACCACAGGCAAGAGTTAAAGCTGAGAGTTAAGCGGTGGTGTGATGGGCGTGGCGGGCACATGCACAGGGTAAACAGGACTCCCTGCCAGGGCAAAGAGGAAATGGCTGGTGGGGCACGGCAGCCTGTGAATAATACATGGCTTGCTCTGGGCGATGGGGAGGTGCTGAGGCCACGCCTGAGAGTATCTGCTTGGCAGGTTACACATCATGTTTGTGTACATCGGTTTTTTGGTATTCCACAAACCCCAGAGAGAATTCTTCCAAGGGAAATTCCATCCCAGACATTCCTGAGAGCTGGTTCCCTGAGGGCTTGCTGGGTCAGCTTCAGTGCCTGAGTAGGGCCACATGGTTGTGTACTAGTGAACTTCCTCCAAAGGGACACATGCTACCTCAGAGACACTGGGGGAATCCTGTACATGGGCCATTCCCATAGGGTCACAAGTCAGACTTTTCAAGAATGCATCCCAGTAAGTCTGGTGAAAGGGTCTCAGAATTGCTTATGCTTTTCAGGCTAGCTGTTCAGGCTAGTAACTCTATAAACAAAAATCTTCAAATACAGAACAATTGGAATGACTTCAAAAGATTAAAATGATCCTAATGCTTGCTCTCAGCCTAGGGAAGGAATGTGAGCTATGGTTTGAACATCATTAAGTCTAAAATCACAACTCTGCATTCTTCTAGCTGTGTGCCTGATGGCAAGTTACTTAATCTCTCTAAGCTTTGGTTAAAAGGCAAAGCAACAGTGTGTTATACAGCTCTAACAAGATGCCAACACAAGTATTAGTCACAACTTGCTGTCTAATAGTGCCAGAGTCTGTGTCAAGCCCTTCAAGCTGCAAGAGATAGTTGTGGTTCCTGATTCTTCTTTGCTGATTCCCTAGCAAAATCCACCTTCTAACATTATTTCCTTCTGTATGGTTGGATTTTCTTTTTTCTTATTCTGCACCACAGCCCTCTAGAAAGAAAGAAAGAAAGAAAGAAAGAAAGAAAGAAAGAAAGCCAGCCAGCCAGCCAGCCAGCCAGCCTGGTATGGTGGCACACACCATAATCCCAGCGCTCGAGAGGCTGAGGCAGGTGGATCATTTGGAGTTTGAGACCAGCTTGGGCTACAAAATCTTAAGATCAGCATGAACTGCACAGAAAGCCATGTCTCAAAAAGACAAAAATAAATAAACAAACAAACAAACAGGCTTAGGGATGTATCTCTACGTATCCCCAGGGGGTAGTCTTGCCAGAAGGCAGCAGGCTCTGGCTTTCAATTCCCAGCATATTAAAAAAAAAAAAAAAAGTAAACAAGTTATTTCCCTTTCCTCCAAGGCTGACAAACAGTGCAGATTTTCTGCATGCACAACATAGACTCTCAGTAAATGGTGCCATCAGCCCTCCCTAGAGAGGTCACCCAGCTCACACATGGAACTGCTATGACACTTGGCCAGGTTTGGGGTGCAGCTTACCTCAATAGAGAAAGGGAAATTTACCAGACCAAGAGGTGTTTTCTCTAGGCTGGACTCTGGCTTCATGGATCCTACTTTCAATTTCATCTCCTCTTGGGAAGTTATCTATTGATGTCCTAAAAGCCTGGGGTACGCTGTGCAACACAGACCAAATACACTCTAGCCTTATACTTGTACACAGAACACCAAGCAATTTTAAACCTAAAACAGCAGATTTCTTTTTTTTTTTTTTTAAAGAACTTTATTTTATTTTTTTCCTGTTTCAGAACTTCGGTTTGTTTGATTATTTATTTTTATGGCCGGCTCAGCCTGCGGGAAAGGCTGGCACAGCATGTAGTGCCGGGGATCGAACCATGGTCCCTGAAGCCACTTAAGCTTTCCTAGGCAGGCGCTTTAGACCACTGAGCCATCCTGCCGGGCCCAACAGCAGATTTCTTATAGCAGAAGGCCCTTGCTGCAAATGGGATTCCCAAAGAACGTCGTGCATTTCATGTTGTGATCCTGATACTTTCAGACATCTTTCTTATCAGCCTTGTTCCAAAACAAAGATCAAAGGAAGTACCACAGATAGACCCAACCAAAAGTGAAAACCTGTGACAGCTATCTTTCTACCACAATCAGGGAGGGTCCTACATGCCTGTTTGCTATATTCAGTACACAAGTGACTTCCGGAAGCCAAAGAAAAAGCAATTTGAGGGTTCAGATTGACAATTTTCTTTTAAAATTTTCTTTCAGTTAGATGCTCCTGAACTAGATTTTAAAGTATGAGGAGTGGGAGAAACAAAACTGTTCTGAGAAGTACAAAGCCACAAACAGTGAACAACACAGAAGGGGTACATTAGCAAACAGCTAAGGCTGCTAAAGCCCCAACAGAGTCCTTCAGGGCAGAACCAAGTTTTCTTACTCAACCATAAAGCCTAGGCAGGACAAGGGTCATGTGCGCATCCACAGTACCTGTCCTCGGATACACTAACTGGTGGTCTTCACTTTCAGGACCGCCTCTACAGCCAGCAGATGGTTCATGGGGCCCAGAAAGTTTTAGAGAAGGCTCAGCATTGCTGAAATACACCCAGGCTACCCAACAGCACTTCTGCAATCAGGGTCATGTACTGCATCTGCTGTCCAGCAGCAGCCAGGAGCTGGGTGTGCTTCTGAGCATCCGAAGGCAGGAACTGAAGTCAGACCTTCACTTCATTACTGCACCAGACAATACAAAGCTAGCCTCTACTGGACACACGTGTAAATGAAGAACAAGGATGCTAAAAAAAAGCAACAAGAAAACTGCGTGAAATAGGGTCTTAAGGTGAAGACACCTGTTCTACAGAGAACCTCTTAAAGGAAAGTCAGAACAGCTGCTTCTAGGGTGCTCAGTGCTGCTGTTCTTGACCTTAAAAGTGCAGCACATGCTGGTTCCCATGGTGCCAACGCTAGAAATCCACATCTAGAGACTCCACGCTTATCTTAGTGTGCAGCCCTGGCTTGCTGATTCATCCTGGCCGCTTTGAAGCTGGGACTGCGCCCCTGCCAGATGGGGAGGTTTTTTTTTTTTTTTTAAATGGCAGGATAGAGAGCTGGTGCAGTTTCTCTTAAGTGGGGATGCAGAAGCTCATGTTGCCAGAATTCAGCTTGGGGGCAGGCAATTCCCTCTGCACCAATGGAAGAGGCTCACTCTGTTAGCCTCTGCTCCCCAAGAAAGGGAAAAAAATCTCAGAACCTCCCTGCACCATCCTCCTTGGAGCAGCAGAAGCCTTGCTACATCAGGGTAGGAAAGGCAAGGTGCACTGGGGCCTACTGGACAGGACCAGGGCACAACACACAGCATTCCAGAGCAGCAGGGAGCCCATTTCCTAAGGGGTGTTCCCCAGCATGCTAATGCTCCCAGATGTTCTATGGACAGCAAGGGAACACTGTCTTCTGTTTCCCCTAAGAGATTCCCAGTGCTCTGCCACAGCTAAAAGGTCTGAGAAATCCTGCAGTTAAGAAACCAGTAAATGAACACAGGAAGAAAACAGACTTTTAATAACATTATCAATGTGTGCTCATTGATTATGAGGAAATGAGAGTAGTTCACACAGGGAAAGGTGTTTCTTGTGTCTTACTAAGTGTTCACTTAGCGAATGGATTCTGCATTTACTAGGGGATTGCTAGCACATCTAAACCCACACTGTGGAACTGGGGGAGAGTAATTTAATTGACCTCCAAAAGATGGATTACTAAGGAAAAAAAAAACTAAGCAGCAACTGTAAACTGCATAATAAGGACAGAGGTCTGCAGCAGCCTTCTCTTATACAGGGAAGAAAAATAAGAGCAGGAATGTACTTTAAAAAAAAAAAAAATCAATGGGTGTCATTAACTACTGTGTGTTTTCTCCTCCAAGCTGCCCCACTTTCACTCCCACTTGTCCAACTGAACTTTCTCTGCTCTTCTCCTGGTGGTTGCTGTGTTCAAAGCCCACTCCACCCAGGAAGCTGCCAAACCACAGCAGCCCTTGGGTGGAATGTGCCTGCCACCCCATGAATGCAGGTTGGGCATCCACACTGCCTGTGGACACCTGCTTATTTTGGCTTCTCCACTACCGAAATGCATTACTAAATCTCTCATTCTTGGAACACTGTGCTGGAACTAGCTCAGCGCTGGGCACAGAGGTCAGAGGACTCTGATCTGGCCATGCAGCCCAGCTTTGCAAGCAAGCCCGCTCTTGCAATTCACCCTCTTTTGCACACTTTATCAATCTGCAGGATGTTTTATGCTCACTTCTCAACACTGCATGAGTCTACAGAGGCACACAAAAGGCCTTTATAGTATCAGATAGGGTGTTTTATGCGATTCTGTTACCAGTCTGTATCATCAAAGAACTAGTCTCACAAAGCAGGCCCCTTAAATACCCTTGTTCACCCAGGGCTGATGAAGCAGGCACAGGCCCAGCTTGTTAATAGGATTAATTGCAGCTGTGAATCACACTGAAAGAGCTTCATCTGGGACTTGCAGGGCCTCACTTTGTAAACCCCCAGGGATACCACTCTGCCAATACCCTATATGGCTGTACTTTTAAAACCAGTCGTGTGCCAATAGTCAAACAGCCACTCGTTTGTCTGGAGCCAGAAAACAAACTTGGAGGTGGACTCGCCTCCCCAGAGGAGCCCAGCTTGAGAGCTCAGCCCCAAGGCATACCAGATTACAGCAAGACTCAGAAACCTCCCAGTGGCACGTTGTCAAAGGGAGTCAATTAAGGTGCTATTTGCTTCTGAATGATGAAACATTTTACAATTTAACTCATTCAAATTTTAGGTGAGTACAGGAAGAGAGAAACGGTGACTAGAGGCCTCAAGACCACAACAAACAAATCAGCTAGTCAGCTTGGCCAGTCCAAAAAAAAACAAAAAAAAGGTGCCCACGAGCAGAGCTAGCTTTTCTGCAGAAGGCGCTGTCAAGATGGGGGCAGCAGGAGTGCTCAGGTCTTCATGTTAAGGTCTGGCCTCAAGAATTTTTTTTTTTTTTTAAGAATTTCTTTATTTTATTTATTTATTTTTTTCTTGTTTCAGAACCTTCATTTGTTTATTCACGCATTTTTACGGCCAGCTCAGCCTGCCCCAAGGGCAGGGCTGGTGCAGCATGTGGTGCCGGGGAATCGAACCGCGGTCCCTGAAGCAGCCCAAGCTTTCCCAAGTGGGCACTTTAGACGACTGAGCCATCCCACTGGGCCCCTGGCCTCAAGAATTCTGTTTCTGGGGCCCAGCAGGATGGCTCAGTGGTCTAAAGTGCCTGCAGATGGCTGCAGGGACCAAGGTTCCATCCCTGGCCTCATAGGCTGCGCCAGCCCTACAAATAAACAAAACAAACAAAAGTTCTCAAACAAGAAAAATAAAATAAAATAAAAATAAAATTTTAAAAATAAATTTTAAAAAACAAGAATTGTTTCTCTGATAACTAGAAGAGCAGATTAGGTCCCTTTCAGCATGTTTCCTACGATTCTACTGCATCTAAAAATTACCTTTAAGTACTACAAAACAAGACTTTTAGAAAAATCTTGGAAAAATTAATATAAAGAGATGGCTGAGGCCAGAAAGGGAGACTTAGAATATGATACCAGGTGGCAACAACAGGACTCTGTCCCTGGTTTCTAGATTAAAGCATGTGACAGGCCCTACCTGTCACCCAGCAGCCACACATTCTCTCAGCTCCAGAGCCACACCATCCACTAGTTCCAGCTAGTTCAAGGAAGCTGGATGCTTTTACTGAAGTTTGAGTTTGGGGGATCAGACAGATCTTGACGGCTGCCGGGGAGATAGCTCAGCTGCGTAAGTGCCCACCTGGCAAGCACAAGATCCCGACTAAAATCCCCAGTAACAGTGAAGAAAAAAAAAAAAAAGGAAAAGATCTCACTGCTGTAACTCCTTATTAAGCTGTGGAACCCTGGTGATAAGGGGAGGTTCCAGGCAAAGGAAACGAAAGGACTCCTTTCTCCTTTGGATGTGAGCCAGGCAGCAAGCAGAAAGGAATGCTGCCGCAGACAGGCCCAGGAGGCAGGTGGGGCCCAGCTGGGAAACACGGCAGGCTCAAGGTTGCTCAAACTCCATAGCTGGAATCTGAAAGTCAAGGACAGCTTCGCAAGCAAATGGAGTGGCTGCTTTGCAAACGGCCACATAATGTGAAGACAGAACACAGACTTAAAATCAGCAATCTCTAAGAGGGGCACCCCAAGAAAATCATCTGAACTGAGCTTACCTGAAAGCTATTGGCTGTCTTCCTCCTTGCCTGTTGTAAGTTTTCGCTCCCACTACATAATGGAGAAGTCTATCAACTTAGATTCTGTACATGCGCTGCCAAGGTGAGGCAAAGGACATAAATGTAGATAGATGACAACTTGTATGAAGTAAGAATTCCCCAAGAAGAGTGCCACACTTAACTGCTTTAAAAGGGCTGGATTTGTAATTCTTATTGCAGCCTTATGCTACACTTGTCAAAATACTTTTAGCAAGCTGGACCGGTGAGTCAGGAGGATCACACTGCAAATTCCTGCGCTACAGAGGAAGTTGAAGGCCAGACACTCTCCCTCTCTCTCCCTCTCTCCCTCTCCCCCACCCCCCATCACACACACACACTCTAGAGTCGTGTCTTGAACTATGTGAGGTCTACAGCAGCATAAAGAATAAGGAGGGGCCCGGCGGGATGGCTCAGTGGTCTAAAGCGCCTGCTTGGGAAAGCTTGGGAGGCTTCAGGGACCACAGTTAGATCCCGGGCACCACATCCTGCGCCAGCCCTGCCCTCGGGGTGGGCTGAGCTGGCCATAAAAATGAGTGAATAAACAAACAAAGGTTCTGAAACAAGAAAAAAAAAAAAAAGGAACCTGTAGTCTCTTTGAACCACGTATCCTGATTGTGAGCAGTTTTTCTTTGTTTTTGGTGATGCTTGGGTTTGACTCCAGTGCCAGGCAAAGGCTCTGAGCTATGCCCCCACCCCTGTGAGCATCATTTTACACAGACAAATCTGAAAGATTGTGAAAGGCCACGAGGAGTTGTTTTATATCATTCTTGTTCCCATTGATCCAAGCCATCTCTTCACACCCAGCATTCCTCTCAAGATGATTCTTGTGATCAGTCCGTCCCCAGCCCTTACAAGGCACGGCTGAAGGATCGCGTGCGCAGGACCCCTTCTTCCACAGGCACCACATAAAGAACGCAGCACCCTTCTAGTGCTCCCTATTCTCAGGTCACCCAGCTACACAGGACTTGGTCCACAAGAACTTCCAAGCCCCTGCTTTACCTGCAGCCCTGTCCAGGCTGCTTTATCCTGCACATCCTTTCAGCCTGACCCCTGCCCAGGCTGCTTGCCTCATGTTTTGTTTTGTTTTTTTTTTAATGCTGATATAACAAATCTATTTTTAAGTTCTGTTGCTTATATACATTAACTATAGTGCAGATTTCAAAAACCGCCCAAGACAATACCTCTTCATTCTGTGTGCCTTAGGCAAGTCAAATAGTTGGACACACCTGGGAAGGATTGCCTTCCTCCTCCCTACCTTCCTATCAAGGAGGAAAAACTACTTGGGATAATAATGAGAAGGTAAACTCAGCGTAGTGGTGCATACCTGTAATTCCAGCACTTTGGGAGGCTGAGACAGAAATATCCCTAGTTCAATCCCAAAGTGGTACATTCTGTGGCCTAGCAAAATCAAGAGCTGGGATATACCTTAGTGCAAAGGCCCTGGATTCAAACCTTTAGGAGCCTCAAGTTCTTTGAGGAGGCTTGTCAGGAACACACACAGAGAGAGAGAGAGAGAGAGAGAGAGAGAGAGAGAGAG